>PVJH01018506.1:0-44917 GCA_004026705.1 Nesogale talazaci | reverse complement strand
AAATCACCCCATTTAGTCAATTCTTACACATATCAACCTTACAGAAAAGGGTAGAACTGCCCCTGTGTTTCTAAGACTATAGTTTCTCACAGGAGTAGAAAGCTTTGTCTTTCTCTCTGAAAGGGCTGGTGCTTTCGAACTGCGCACCTTGAGGTTAGCAGCCCAATGTATAAGCACTTCTCCACCCTTGTCTATTAATTCTGTCATTTGTTTCACTTTTGAGTATGTCTCTATTCATTGGTCTTTCTCATAATAGGTCATATTTTCTGGCTTCTTTGCATGCCTGATATAGATACATGTATAATATATGGTATAATATATATATATATATATATATTCATTGCATGTAAGATATCATGTTTTTGGCATTGTTGGCAAATGAGCTACTCCTGTATCCCTATAACTATTTCTGAGCTCTGATCTAAAATTGCTCCTTGGGAACAGTACATTCCTTTCAAGGCATGCTTTTAAAGTTTTGCTAGGTAGCACCATGATTGTATTGTCCTATTATTAAGGCAATGTCCTTCTCAGTACTCTCTCAGCACCGTGGGTAATGAATGAGGCTTTCTGCGTTGGCTCCTGGGAACTCATAAGGCCCCTGTGCAGGCATCAAGGGTTTCTCCTTCCACATGGCTCCATCCCAGTTCTTGAGGCATTGCTTCCCATGCTATTGCTGGCCATTGCTCATCTACAGACCCGAGGGCCCCTTCTGCCATTCTCTGGACTTCCCTCTCTGTGGAATGATCTTTTCTCTAGTCTCCCCTCGTGGCCATGCTTTCCGAGACTCCCAGCTCTGTCTCCCTGATTCTGAGATGGGCTTGCCTCTGGCTTTCCCTCCAAATGCCACCGCCTGAAATCAAAGCTCATCCAATTTGCTTCACCTTCCCAGTCATTGTCCTGTGTTGCCTCATAGTTAGCGTCTAAAAGCTATGATGCCACGACATTGTGGTGTAAAGCAATCTTCTTTTCTAGAAAGATGAGATTTATACAAGCAATTCATTTCCATGAAGAATAGAAGGGGAGGAGCTAGCCATTTTCAGACTCAAAAAATTAGATCACCGGTAATAAAGGTTTTAGCGTTACAATTGCATAGCTACAAAAATCTACATGTCACTGGACAATTTCAGCTTCTGATCACAATGAGATTTTGTACAGATATAATGCCTTTTATTTTTCCTATTACCAGTGCTATTACCAGCAGCAGAGAACTTCTCGGATAATAGCACGCATGCAGATGCCATCCGAAGCATAGATCACTCACAGGAGATAAGTGTGCCGCTGTCCCCCACCCTCACGTCCAGAATCAATCATACTGTAATGAGTTATACACTGAGAAAGGCAAATCACACCTTATAATTAACGGATCACATAGACATCCATTTTTCTTGTGTCTTGCTCCACAGGGAAATCAGCATGGATTTACCAGGGTATTGCCCCCAGGAGAGAAGAAAGACTCCTTCAGCGATTCCAGCCTGCTTCTGCCAGTTTCAGTATCTTTATCACGACACCTCTCCCATTGTTAAGAGTCCTTAAAACACATTTCCACAAGTGCTAATTCACCAAATCCATTCTCAAACCAATATTTCAACTGTTTCTTACTGGATAAATGAGAGGTATGAAATAGCACCCAAACCAGAAAGTCAGTACATGTGTGAGCATGGGCTTCCATGGAGAGTAACAGAGGCATGATTGCAGAGAAAGTGACACACTTCCATTTTTCATCTTTCTCACCAGCCTAGGATCCGCTACAATAATACCCATTTTTTTTCATGGTAAACCAATAAATCTTAATCAACCCAAATCTTAATAAGTGGAGAGGCTGCTGGTGGTCAGCAGCCCATAGAGTAAACACTACTACACTGCCAGGGCGTCTCAGCAACATCAATAGGGCTGGTGATAGGATTCAAAAAGAAACAACAACAACATAAACAAAACAAGGACCCCACCCACTGCAGTTGGGTGATTTTCTGCCTTGGTGATCCTGTAGGGCAGAGAAGAACAGCCCCGGGGATAACGAAGGCTGTACAGCTTCCCTTTAAAGCAGATGGACACCATTTCCTCACACAGAGAAGCTGGTAAGTTCAAACCACCACACTTTGAAGTAACAGCCAAGTGCTTAGCCATGGCACCACTAAAGCCCTTTGATTAAACAAAAACGGAAATAAAAAGATCTGGAATTATTTGGAGATGCAGGTGGAAAGAACAGGTATTCGGGGACCTACTGAGTGAAGTGCAAGTGACACTTGAAGCTAAAGCAGTTCAAGTAGAACGCAATGATTTGAAGAGGCAAAATCAGTGCCAATTACAGGGACCTCACTACACCGAGGCATTTAACACATTGTTTTAGAACTGTTTATTAATGGGCCTGCTTCCTATTCCAGCTGAAAATTAGAACAAGAGTGTTAATGGGTCTGCTTCCTGTTCCAGATCATAATTAGAATAAGGATAGCCTTACTCATTTTCACACCAGTTATTCCAAATATGCAATTAGTTGTATATGACAAATGCTTAAAGAAAAACTATGTACTGTTATTCAATTTCAACTCTGATTTGTCAATTGGTCAAAAAGCAAGCCACATGCAGAAATCGCATAATAGTCAAAATAATAAGGGAGTGGGAATTATATTCAAAACTGATTTTAAATATTCATTAAAAGCCCAAACCAACCATAAAACTCAACAAAAGCATATGTAGCATTGAGACAACTAATGAAATCCAAGAATATCATGGATGTTGTGAATTAAGTTTAAGAAGGCAATCAAGATAAAAACGACAGACTAATTTTGATCAACTTTCATGTACTTATTAATTTCAATTCCCATATGGGAGAATATAGAATCATAAGGTACAACATTTAGATCCATGACACTAAACAGTGATTGTGAATGGAAAATGCACTTAAAATGTTTGCAATAGGGAGACTGGATTGAAAAAATGCTCAAATTCTAATCTCATTGATCATAAAACACCTCACGAGAAATCAAACATCTTTGCCAAGACACTCCATCTCCATATGGCAAATGGTCCAAATTATTGGGATAATTCAGCCAATATATATGGGCAAATGTCCTATCTTAAAATATTTCTACACGCTAGAACTTATTATACATTATTCACAAGAAATGTCCTGTGTTAAAGTTAACTCTGACAACTGAAGATTTTTGCCCAATTGAAATGATTTCACTCGTGAAGAACCATAACACTCTTTAAAGGCTCTAGTACTATGGGAGACATGATGTTCATTGAATATATTCACACTTAAAAACAAATGTGTTGCCATTGAGTCAATTCTGACCCATGGTCACCTTACAGGATCATGTAGAACTGCCTCTGTGGTTTTCTGGGGCTGTAGATCTTGTGGGAGCATAAAGTCTCACCTTTTCCCCATAAAGTAACTGGCTAGTTTGAACCTCTGTTCTTGTGATTAGCAGCCCAAGCTTTAGTCTGCTTTCACTCTTAGTATTCATAACTCAACTCACTGTCATCTAATCCATTCTGACTCCCACTAACCTCTTTATCTAACTCATATTGAACTGTCTCTGTGGATTTCTGAGACTGCAGGTTTCTGAGATGCATGGTCCAGAGTTTCAACCTGCTTACCCTTTGGTTAGCAGCGCAACATATAACATACCACCAGGACCACTGGCTCTTGTGTTCAAAACAGTGAAGGCTGGTTTTCCTGACACAAATTCAATCACTGCACATTTCAAGTGGAAGTGTCAGAAGAAGTAGTTTGCAAGAGGTTTGATCCCTGCTCCCCTGAAAAGCACCCACGTAGCACAACTGTCCTAACATTGGTCATGAAGGACAACTTCTCTAACACAAAACTGAAATGCACTCACCCCTCAAGTGTTTACAGATACCGAATAACTCTCCTTACTTCTTTACAATACGCTTGGGCTTATCCTTAGAATAACTTGTGGCGTCCTGCATGAAGGCTATAAAAATAAATTGTAGAAACTCCCCAGAGATCATTAATATTTATAACATGTGACCACAGTCAAGAAACCCTTCCATTATCTTCAAATACAGAAAAGATTAGACCCAAAGTTTATGAACATTCTTCCTCCTAGATAAACCAAAGAATATGACATTTCACTTCATTTGACTTTTCTGCTTATGGCCATGTTATTTTAGAATAACATGGACTATTTGGGAATCCTGGTGGTGTTGTGGTTGTCTTCAGCAATGTGAAACCACCAGCAACACAGAGGGAGAAAGACAGAGATGCCCCCTTCCATAAACAATTGCAGTGTCGCTATGAGTGAGACAGTGGGTTTGCTTTTGAATATTGACTATTTACATATTAAGCCAAGTTGAGTCTTAAAGTTTATATATATTCAAGTTCCTCCTGTTCTCTCAATTACATCTAATCAGTAAGTTTTGGTGCACCAGCAGAACAGAAGTATAAAAGTCATCTTGCTGTAGAGTGAATCTAATTTTGAACTGTCGGTGTTAGCGGTTGAAGCTTTTGTATATAGACCTGGAAAAGGCACTCCCTAAGACGTTCATCCTCACTGACTGAAGAAGCCCACATTGAGCTTGCATCACACCTGACAATAATGAAAATAATGTACTCATTTCACAAATCCTGGCCATATGATGAAGCCAAAACATATGAAATCACTCCTCTGTCCTTACTGGTTCAAAGGAGGATCAACTTCCTGTGTTGGACTCTTGATACCTAAATTAAAGGAAGAAAATCCTATAGCCATCTGGTTTTTCAGGTTTCTGAATTTCTAATCACAAGCTCTTACCCGACAAAGCAGGAGAACATTACTACCAACCACAGAGCCGCGACAGAGTCATTTTCCTGATAGCTGCTTTCAAGGTAGTGCAAAGATCCGGCAAAAGCCTGGCTTCACACCTTCAACCATTGCATTTGACATCACCTGCTATCTATTAACTCCTTCTATGTCAATTGATCTTGGGCAAAGGGGGGTTTATTTCCAACTTCAGATATGAACAAAGACTCAAGAAAAAAAGCATATAGTTTCTTCACCTGAGTTATTAACCTTAGTGTGCTCCATTTGACTTTCAAACCACTTAGTTTTGAAAATATAATTGTGTTCATGTCTCTGTGTATATGTGCCAGGTAACTGCACATATTTTCACCTAAATACAGTTTAAACAAGTGTTTTGAACAATGCTATTCCTGTCATGAAGCAATAGATACTGATCTTCTAATGAAGTTGAGCTGTTATGACCGAATTAGGAAAATATTCCGCCTACTCTTAAGACAAAGGAAAGAGTATGTTAGAAGTAACATTTATATAAAAGAATTCAGAAAATATGAAAAATTTGGTATGAACAGAAAAGAGTGGTAGCAGCACCCCATTCTAACCAGAACAGTGAATGAACACTGTCTCCCACCCAACCCCCACACACTAGCCTGTCCCCCAATCCCTCACCCACTTTGGTACAGCTATTACAGCTATCAGAATGTTCCATGAACCACTCTCCAGGATTAGTAACAGGAATGGTGAATGTGAAGCCATTAGGGAATACGTAGGTATTCTCTCACCGAAGGTGTTATTAGAATTAGGGAACTCTAGCTTGAATGGTGATGTCAGCAAAGGGCTTTGTGTTACACTACCCCACTGGTAACCACGTTGCTGCGGGGCTCACCATGTTAGGAATGCCTTCTTGTAGTCGGGAGCTAACAATGAAGACAAGACAAAAGAAAACTTTCAGAAATTGACTGGTGATGATTGCAGAGCTCTTAATATGACTGAATGATTAAATGATATGATATTAATTACACACCAATAAAACTATTTTTAAAGGGGAGAAGCACAGGAAATATAATTAGTTCTCACTTTCAATGTTTTCCCAAAATAAAAATAATATGCAGTGTCTAAATAAGGTGGGGATAAGGAAGTGGAACTTTCTCTCTTCAATATTTCAACAAACATTCTTAATATTTAAACTTAGTATGGGTATCTGGAAAAAAGAATGCACTAATAAAAATGGAACTAATATGTTTTGACTCCTTGCAGGTCCTTCTGGCTCACAGTGTTTTCACACACCTTAATCTGACTTGGATTTGTATTATAACAAATTTTTGCATTTTTATTTGTATTTTAATGAGCTACACATAATTTTCATTCTGTTGAGAAGTGATAATGTGAGATTAAACTAGAAATGTCTGGAAAACATAAAAATATATTAAAAGTTGTAGCTAGGACAGACTTTGATATAGACTTTCTTATTGTTTAAACAGCGACAAGATAAAAATGACACATTTTATTAAATGTAACGTGTAAAACAAAATGAAGGGACCTCTATTCAGAACAAGGTACAAGATGGGTACTATTTAAAATGCGTTAGTACTCATTTTCAATAAAAAGGAATCTGGCATTATAAAAATACATAAAATAATCATGGGATTTATACCATTAATTTACATAACATACTTCTTTTTTGCTTAAAACAAAGTCATAAAATAGTTTAAAGTGATATTCTTATATGAAAGCAATTCCCTGTATAACATCTTTATAACTTTTTTTGGTAATCTTGATTCATCTGTATAAATAAGGCAGTCTGTCCTTTTATAATTCATAGCTCCATTTAAAAACATAGGATTTTCTTTCTTTTAAATACAAGTTCACTTGAGGTAGTATGTGAGATGAGTTCTTTGGTGCTCCTATTCAGTCTATGTATCCAAGTCATAAGACTGAAAATTTGGAGTCCTGTAGTTTTCTAAGGTCTGTTTATAGGGACATGTGTGATTTTCTTCCTGAAAGTCTGTCCTTTCAAATTTCCCATCCTCCTCGGCTTCAGAGTCCAAATCTGGGGAATCGTGAGCCTTCGAGAGAAAGGCTGCTGACTGACAGTTTGATGGCTGCCCACAGCTTGAAAAGGCATCCAGGTGAGGTTTCCTCAGAGGCTTTCCAAATGTACCTGAAAGAAAGAAACACTTTGAGTGTGGGGATCCTTTGCTGAAATATAATGCAACAAGACTATTTCAGATGAGACAGTGTTCTATACATCGCTATAAACCTGAAATATGCATCTTACACATGTTCAGCTATTGCATAAAAATATAAAAAAGTCGCCATGGAGTTGACGCTGACTCCTAGCAAGCCCCTATGTTTTAGAGTAGGACTGTACCCCATCCTGTTCAGTGACTGATCTCTGGAGGCAGATGTCCAGGCCTTGCTGCTGCAATGACTACAGGGAGGTTCCAACTGCCAACCTTGTGGTCAGCAGTCAAGTGCTATTTGCGTTCTCCAGGAACCCTGTTACAATGAAAACCAACACTCACTGCTAGGGAACTGATTCTGACTCAGCACAACCCTATGGACAGTGCAGAACTGTCCCCCTGCTGGGAGAACAAAGCCTCATCTTCCTCTCACCCATTACACTACCATATGCATATGGATAGGATGCTGATAGAAGGAGGCTGGCCATACTTAAATCGTTCTCATTTAAGAAGTCCTGGTGAGCAAGGCCCCTGCAAGTTCATTACTGTCGCTTGGAGATGAGCGATCTCGAACAGAGTGGCACACACGACTAGTATGTCATAAGACCCTCTGACTCCATGAGCTGAACTTGACAGCCAATGACGGGTAAGATCAGGAGCACTCTTTACCAACCTAAGACAGGCCATGGTGACATTAGAAGGCCATTGACCGATGACGGGTAACAACCTAAGACAGGCGGAGTTCCCGGGAGGATATTACTTGAAAAAATAAAAAAGGGGGACCTGTCAGGAGCCGTCTGGCCCAGACATGCTTGACCTGGCTACAGGCTGGATATGCCTGAACTCTGTTGCAGTTTGTTGCCTGGAGTTTGTAGTTTGTCGCCTTTGTAACTGTAAACAGCCCTGGCCTCTGAAGCCTGACTTGCAGCTGTGCTGCCATTCACTTGTTAATTTTGAAGATCATGATATGCTAATTGCCTAAGCTTGCTTGCCCTATAAAACTGGCTTACTTCTCCCAAATCAGAAAAAAAAATAAAAAAGAACCCCACCCCACCCCATCCCAGAAAAGATGTAACTACTGACACAACGTATGTATGTATGTATGTATGTATACATTATGATGAGTGCTGTATGAGTCCCCAATAAAATGAATTAAAAAAAAAAAAAAGAAGTCCTGGTGAGACTGTAAGTGCTTGGTTGCTAACCACATGGTTAGTGGTTCAATCCTACCGGCCACTCAGAGGGAGAAAGATGAGGTTGTCTGCCCCTGTAAATCCTGACAGTCTGGGAACCGATAGAACGTCACTAGGATGGAATCAACTCCATGGCAACAGGTTTGTTTCTCTCCCCTTTATGTCTTCTCAATAAATGAGCTTCTATCACCTGTCCTGACCTGTATTAATTATTGAGCAAAGAATAGTTTAAGTTCTTCTAATTTCTTGCTCTAATACTTCAGAGCTCATAGTTCTCTACAAAAAGGCACTTGAATAGTTAATGCATGTCAATGTACAGGCATATTGATTAAAGAACATTTCTTTAATCCTGATCTCATCCTTTCCACATTAACATTTGCAAAAATATTATTCAATTGACTTTTGTCCTTGCCTCTCTCATGCCAATCATATGAGGGGACTTCAAAAGAATTCATGGAAAATTGAATGAAAAGATGAGAACTTTTCCCAAGAAGTTTTTGAACTTCCTTTGTATTTTGATTAGTTTCAAAAAGGAATAATGGAGGGACTTAACTTCTGAAAGGTGACAGGAGTAAGGGAGAGTAGGGTCAGCTGAACCACATGACAAATGTCATTCTTGCCACTAACGGTCCACGGGATGAATGCTACAGCTGTAGATGTTTTGTTACATATGGATTCCCTTCACACACACGCATACCCACACACACAGCAATATAAATAACGGTGCCCTGATATAACATGTCATTACCTAAAAGTGGGGAACTATATTGAAATTCTGCTTTTCCTTTTAAGCAATGTGTGGTTCATTTCCCATCTCCATCCAGGGAAATGATGACTTCAGTTCTCCAACTCACTGCCCTATACCAAAGGGCCCACCCACCAATCTCATTGCTAGCCAGTTTCAAATAGCAACTCAGCCTTTCAGGCTCGAGTCCCACTGCCAACGGTTGTCCAGCTCATCTGATTGGACATTGTTGCTAGGTAGAATTCTGTTTTCCACCCTTCTGCTGTGGATGCAGTTATAAGCCACCAGACATACCAAACCACAATCATGCAGCGTACACAACTCCACCCGAAAGGCCGTTGTAGTCCAAAACCACTTTTTCCACATGGCTGACAAGCTGAGCTCTTAACTCATTCCCAAAGACCTGCTCTAGACTATACCACACACAGTGTTCCTCAGAGAACTCCTAAGGCTGCCTCATTAGGGATTAAATACAGCATCAAGTCAAGTCAACGCCACCTCTGCCTTGGCTTTCAGAAATAGTTACCTTATTCCAACTAATAATAATATGTTGTGGTTACAATGTAGGAGCAAAAATTAATCCTTCCAAGAGTTTGGCCTCCACAGTCCTTGTTGCTCCCCTAGATGAAACCTTTGAGTGTGGATGGGGCTTAGGTAAAAGTTCACTAATAGTTTAGTGGACTTACCCATGAAAGAGTGACTCGTTGCCATGGATGCTGCTTCTGGTGTTGTACTAAAGTCTAAGGAGGCCGTGTTGAGGCAGCCATTTCTCATTCCGGGCCCCTCACTCTGTGAGTACACCAGTTTCCTGGCATGTGAAGGCAGCCCCACTGCAGTCAGGCTGTGGTCAAAGGTGTCCTCTGCGGGGTGAGCATAGGGGGAACATTCCCTTTTCTTTAAGCAGCTGGGCTCATAGTGGTCCATTAGAGCTGTTCTTGGGTCGGGAGTGTAACCTTTTGCATTGGAGCAGAATAGTAGAGAGAGAGAGAGAGAGAGAGAGAGAGAGAGAGAGAGAGAGAGAGAGAGATTTAGCACTTTCTGCAAGGCTCCCTGGGAGACACAGCAGTCATGCAGGGGAGAATGTCACAGACCTGCGTGATAGGTTTCAAAGGGATCTGAGCCATACAGGCTCCCCTTCAAGTACACAGGTCCTGAGGATCCCAGAAAGGGGCAAAGAAATGGATCCGTGGCTGCTTCCAGGTCGGCTTCACTGCTGTTATCAATGTGGCAGGTCCCTTTAAAAGAGATTATAATCTTAGTCACAGAGCCATTTGTGTTTGATACCATTCAACATTCTCTCCACCTTTGGTGAGCACCATATATTTAGAGGTGGAGGTGTTCGCTAGATCATCATCTAGAAGACACATGTGCAGAGACTTGTAGCTTTTGCTTAAGCACACACACAGGCAGGCTGACAGGGTCCTTTGGTGAACGAAATGGTTAAGGACTTGAGGGTCTGCTGGGAGGCTGGTGGGTGCAACCAAAGCTCCCCAGAACAAAGAGCCTTGTCATCTGTTTCCTTGAGGACACAGCCTCGAAAGCCAGGTGGAGCGAGGGTCTCCTCTGACACATGGGACGGCCATTTGCTGAAATCACCTTGACAACAACAGGTCATTTTTGTGAGGTTGTGAGGCTCACAGAGTCCCTAGACCTACCCAAAAGACCTAACCACAGGGAGTTGCCCTAAGCTGCAGTCAACCCAGCAGCAAGTGGCGGTGACGGGGGATGGAATCCTAACTGACAAACTTGTGACAGCTTATGGAGAGAGCACGCGACTAGCTATTATTCTGGGCACATCAAACTTGTTGGCCAGTTCCATCTGGCTTCATGGAGGAAGCGATCTGTTACAAATCCTGCGGCCCAGTCAACCGAGATTTGACCCAAAACAAGGCAGCATCACCACTGTCCTATTCTCTTTCTAAAGATCACAAACACCAGCCCTGGAAGGGTCTCTTCAAGCCAAGCTCAGAAATGCCCTCAATCACAGAAATCTTGCCTCTCTGGCCTTTGAGCCACGCATCACAGATAGAATCTGCTGGTCAGTTGTGGGGTTGGTGAGCTCAGAGAGAAGCACACCTGCCGAGGGTGGCTCGGACTCTGTGGAGCTCTCAGTCATGCCCGGGTGCTGCTCTGAGTGTACCCTCCACTGGCCCTGGCATCCAAGCACCTGGGCACCATCACGGCCTGATGCTCTGTGGAGTCATTTGGCGTGGCTATTTGTAAACCCCTCAAGAGTGGAGCACGTTTTGATCTCTGCCCTGCAACCAGATGACGCTAACCAGGGCATTCATTTCTATTTTTAGGATTTCTCTGCGAACACTCTAACCTCCACTTCTGGCCTGAAATGTCCATTGTAATCATTTACTTGTGACGTCATCGAGAACCACTCTGCTCCCCTCTTAACTACGGAGCCCAGCATAGAAAAGTTGTTTGATGTATGTTTGTGGGAAAATAGGGTAAAATATTTTAAAACAACCCAAATCATTTCCATTTGTTTGAGTTCTTAATATATGCCACTCAGTGTGTCGCAGATGTTCACATTGTCATTTCATTTGCAACAGCCCAAGAGGCTGAGCACTGTAATTATCCCCAACACAAAATTAACGAACTCGATGCCAACCAGTCGATGGGACTCACAGTGACCCTATAGGGCAGAGTGGAAATGTCTCTGTGTTTGCAAGACCGTAACTCTTTACGGAGTCGAAAGCCCAGCCATTTGCCTGAGGAACAGGTGGAGGTCTTGAACTGATGACGTTGAGGTGAGCAGCCCAATTGGTAGTCATTACACTACCAGGGCTTCTCAACACGGAAACTTAAGCTTATAAAGGTTAAGCAACTTGCTTACATTGGGAGCAATTGAGAGCAGAGGATCTTAAGCCATACATTACATGGCCATACATTACATAGCCTTCAGCATCATGATTCTTAAAACCGGAGTTCTCACAGCAGCAGCCAGCAGTAGACTTCTCTGAGCAAATGATTTGAAATCATGTGACTCTTTTTTTTGGGGGGTGGGGCGGGGGCATCACTGCTCTCTGGTGGTGGGAGTAGGAGGCCCAGCCTCACTGCTGGAATTGAACCTCCATCCCAGTGGGCCGCAGTCCCGTGCCAACCACTACGCCACCAGGGCTCAGCCCAAAATCATGTGACTCTTAAGACCACATGTGAAACCACGTAGCATTTAGGCAAGAAAACCAGAACCCCGAGAAGGTAAAGAAAGCATTATATTGAGTGGAAAAATTAACATCTAACGGACATGCTTGTTGGAAACAGTGATGTCTCTAGTGTTTAAGAGAAGAGTAGACAGCAGTACAGTTTTAGCTTCGGGCCAGGTCCTGAATAACCAGCCTCTCCCTTTCTTAGGAAACATAAGGTTATCCCGCACCTCCTATCGTGCAATTTCAAAACACCTCAAGTCCATGGTGACTTAAGCACTCACCGTTGCTGTCATGTTGTGCTAAGAAAAACCCGCCTCCGGAAGTCGTGATGAACTGGTGGTGGCTTCCACTTTCTGAGGAGACATATCCATCCTGTCGGTCAGCTAATGTCCCCTGAGACGACAAATAACTGGGGATATCCGCTGGCAAGTTGGTCTCATCTGCAAGCGAATAACAGCACTTTGGTCAGCAAGAGCGCCGGGAAAGGCCCCAGAGGTGTCTCTTGAGAAACTATACATCCTGGCTCGTTTCTGCAGAAACCGAGTGGGCAGCAGATGTGCAAGAGCAGGTCCGTCTTGGCCGTGTTGTGTTCATATCAGAGGAACTGGGCCTCTGCCTCTCTGGAGCAAGAGCGAGAGCTCATCACATCTTTATACAGACCATTAGATGCACCTCTAAGATTGCAGAGACAAGCAGCTATTCCAAAGGTTTTAGCCATGGCCATGGGGGGGGGGGGTCGGTGTTGGCCTCTGAGCAAGGAGCCCCACACGAGGCACGTGTCCACCGTACCGCAACCCACAGCAAGCCGGTGCATGGCCACAAACTAGAAAGAGCTGCTGCTGTCCTTCTGTAAAGATGGCAGGTGAGCCCATCCTCCGGGGCACAGCGACGTGGAACTCAACAGCACAGGACAACCACCGTGCTCAGTTCGTGGATTCAACTTGATTCCACCATTGCCAACCAACCAAAGTCACCGGGTGGGTCTGTCCCGTGACTTTCCAAGACTGCAACCCATTACAGGAGTAGAAAGCCTGTCTTCTACAGTGCCTGCTTAAGTCCAGGACCACTTTCAAAAGTTCTTGGAAAAGTCCCCTTCTCTTCTAATCCCCCTTTCCCACAAACTTCTTGAAGCTACTTGCGTAAGTATGTGTTTGTACATATTAATCATATTCACAAGTATGTGTCTATACATATTAATCAGCTCAGAAACCCTTCCCATGAATTATGATCATCCTTCCTAGATGTACGCAGACACACACGTCCATGTGCACATGCCACATGTATTTTATACAAAGAAAACACTACTGCAGAGAATGACAGAGAATGACCCACCAGGGCAGGTGGAGGTGGGGGTGGTTATTGGAGCACCATCACCACCCATAGAGGAAAACACTTCTCTGTGATTTGGACAATACCTCACAGCCAAGAGGCTATTCCAATAAGGTTTAAAAAAGAAAAAGACAAAACAAAAAACGGATTCATCTCTACAGACTGAGTTTCTTTTGGGTTAGGGGTGCTATTTTTAGCCAACGAGGTTTCTGGCACTTGAAACAAATGAGTCACCCTTTAGACACCCACTCAGACATAGTGAGAGCCACGCACCCTTGGAGCAAAGCGCAGAGGTGGCGGCAGCAGGAGCAGCAGCGCGCGTGCCTGCCGAGCCTGCGCCAAGCGCCTGCTCACGCACCTGTGTTGGTGATGCTGCAATCCTCGTTCCTCCGCCTCGTGTGGTAGATAACGACCACCCACACTAGCGACGTGCCCACCACGCAGCACACCACCGCGATGATCACGACGCCCACGGTGGCCCAGCCGTCCTCGTCCAGCGACGGGGCGGTCATCTGCGGGGAGTCGCAGGTGGGCGTGGGGATCACGCTGAGGCGCACGTGGCCTCGCTCGGTGCCCAGGGTGTTCGACATCTCACAGGTGTACTTCCCGGCGTCGCCGACATCCGAATCCACGATAATCAGCAGCTGGTTGCCGGCCGCAAAGAAGTGCCTTTCAGTCACCACCAAGGGGCTGTCATCCTTGGTCCAGTTCAGCCTCGGGGGAGGGCTGCCTCCGGCGATGCACTGCAGGACGGCCGTTTCCCCCTTGGTGACCGTGCGGTCCAACAGGGGCCGCAGAAATGAGGGTGTTTCTGAAACGACATGTGGTAACGTTGTGGTCAATGAGCTGAAGCGAACCATCGCCCTTCTCAACATCTTCCAGGGGTACAGTTTTAGTGACGTGACGTCGGTGGTATGGATCGTGTTGTGGACACGTTTGCTTGTGATTCCTTAAAGGACGGTCCCTGGGTGTCACAGATGGTGTGTGCTCAACTCCCCACCGAGAGGCTGACAGTTGGATACCACACAGAAGTGTCCCTGATGAGAGGCTTGGGGGCCACCTGCTGTCTAAAAGATCACAACCCCCCAAAAAGGAAGGGCACAGTTGCACTGGCTGACTCATGAAGTCACAGAGTTGGGGGCTGCCTTCTTAACAAAGGGTTTTAATGAAATGACGCTGCCACAGTAGAACTCAGAGCACTTGTGCTCACATTGGAGCCCAAAGTATCAATTCTTCCACACCTTCCTGAGGACTTTTCTTTAAGCGTCGAAGCACAAAATACATGGAATACCAAGGCTCGGCTGCCCTCGTCTTCATAACGCCAGTCAAGAATACGGACTGCCTTTCAATGCGAACCCTCACAGCTCCTCTGGCCAATGTTGGGAGATTGGCAGTGGAGAGAGTGGGCAAAGCAGAAGTCTAACTTAAGAATTTAAAAAAAGAAAAAAGAAGATACACACAACTAATTTCATGTACAAGTTAATGTTGTCAGATATGTCTACCTATGTGTTTATGTCCGTGTTCGTGTGTGTATTTGTGTAAAACTCAGAAAATAATTCACTATTTGATGACTTAATAGATTAACTCTCTCAAAGCAACATGCGTGAGAAACCTATTTCACAGTTTTTCACGCATATTGTAGGATGAGGCTTTTTGAAACACAGTCATTCTGAGTTGCAGTGTGGTGGACCAGAGGTCCCTGGATGGCTTGTGAGCTGTTAGGCACCAGAGAATGTTCAAGCATCCCTGGTGTTGCCCAGGTGATGATCGGTTTCTCTAAAAATGACAGCCGAGGAGACCTTCTGGAAGGGTCTACCTGCATGGGATTGCTAGGGGGAACTGTGCAACCTGACTGCACAGTTTGGGGCAGGTTATTGATTTTTATGGTTGAGCAAGAATAGATCCTTTGCCATTTGCTTATATGATTATATTCTTACATGTTCTTTACATCTTTGCAGTTGTGCAATGTAGCCAGGGAGAAGGATGACCCTGCACAAAGGGGAAGCATCCGCCTGATGGAATGGTGGAGTGTTTCTCCTTTTCTGTCATCTCCTCAGGAAGAAGTGAGCAGATCCATCCCCCTAACTACAGCCTGGACCATGGAATGAATGCACTCCTCAACTCCCACACATGTGAGAGGCCACGTGTTCCCTCCAGGAAAGGACAGCATCTTCCTCTCTCACGTCCTGAGGCAAATGGTGCACTTGGGTAAGAGAGGACCCTTAAGACTGGCGGAGGCCACAGGACATTAAAAGAAGCCCTTACCTAGGACAGTCAGAGTTGCGTTTGCAGAAATACTTCCGGCATTGTTCTGAGCTGTGCAGCTGTACACGCCGATGTCCTCGATTTTCACGTCCACGATAAAGAACACATCATCCTCCGGCATGACATGCATGCGCCTCTCCCTGGCAGCAGGGAAGTCTGTGCCCCCGTCCTTCTGCCAGGCGATCTGAGGAGCCGGGTGCCCCCCCGCGGCACACTCCAAGCGTGCGGTGGCACCAGCGCGGATGGTGAGGTCCATGGGTGTCTTGGTGAACGAAGGAAGCACTGACATCAGACAAAAAAAAAAAAAAACCGAGGGATTAGTGCAATGGATTTTGAGCGGGTCATAGAAAAAAAAATACATTTCAGTGGTACTGGTAAGATCAGGGCTATTTCTAATTGAAGTGCAAGCAAATCAGGGTGTCTTGTTCAAAGTGACAGAGGAAATTGACTCAGCTACGTCGGGGCGAAGCACACATCATCTGAGTCTCAGACTGGAGGTCCCTACAGCTTTCGGTCCATCTTGACTTCCTTCGCTATTAACTGAGAGCTACAGCAAATTGCTCACCTCGTGAAATTTCGTTTGAAAGTTCTTTCCCATGCAAAACTTTAGGTATGTGTTCTGCCTTGTAATTTTTCACTCAAAATTGTACCAGGAGTCTACGGCCAAACCACCCTGCACGCGCCCGATCATCTGATCTCAGAAGCTAAGCAGGGTTAGGCCAGGTTAGTACTTGGATGGGAAAATTGTACCAGGATTCTGTGAACATGTCCCAGGGTTCTGTAATCATGTGTTGAATGAGCACGTGCATGAATTATATCCCACATCCTCTATAGCGGCAAAGGGCGAAATGTAAATGTGCGGGCATTCGTGGAGTTGCAAACTGGCCCATGCCTAACTGTATCTTTAAGAGTGATCAATTGAGACCACTTTGATGCCTGCACATTAGGCCTAATGCGGTTTTCAACATTTTCAGTAATTTTGTTTTGTTTGTTTGTTCCTACTGGGATTTTTATCTCAGATGTGCTTTTCTCATTGTTACCCTCTGAGTTTGCTTTATATTTTTCAGTATATGAAACCCAGCATTGATGTACCTATAGGGATGGCAAGTAGAATACAGGTTTCTGGAGGATCCGGAGGTGGTGGTGCTAGAAGGTGTAAAAGGGAGTTGATGTCAAGGAGGTCAAGAAGGAAAAGAATCTTTTGAAAATGACTGTGGGAGCAACTGTACAGTACTGCTTGATGTGACTGAATTACGATATCTGTATTAATTCCCAAAATATGTTTTTAAAAATTTTTAAAATAAAACATATTTCTAGGTAAGTTGGAACAGGTGCATACATTCATATTTAACCTTCCTTTAGTACAAGGAAAGGCATGAGCCTTTTCCATATGTTAGAACATGTATGAGCAGCAAGTGAAGGGAAGAAGACTTGTTGGCAGTGGTTGTTTCAAAGTGTGGGGAAGTTGACCCAGCACGAATGGGCCAAGAGGAGGAGTGCAGAAGCTGACTGTATCAGGTAGCTGTCTGTATAGTTAAAATTCTTTTGTAAAACGTGTACACCTGGCATACAAAGCTGATGGTGATATGTTTTTATTCACCCTTGTTGTTAAGGTGCTGTCAAGTCAATTCTGATTCAGAGACTTCAGAACTGAGTGGACTTACTGCAGAGAGTTTTCCAGGTTGTCATCTCGAGGGCAGCAGACTACCGGTCTCTTCTTCTACAGGGCAGCTGGGAGCTTCAACTACCAGCCTTTCGGTCGACAGCTGAGCATTTCACCCATTGTGCCAGGAGGACTTGCTTTATTAACACCCAACCAGAAAAGCACCCCCACCACCACCACAGAAGCCCTGAGTGGATTCTGACTCATAGCAATCGCGTGTGATGGGACAAAAGTACTCCTGATGGAGTCAGGGACCGTATACCTTTATGGAGGCAGCCAGCCTCATCTTTCTCCCTTGTAGGTTTGAACCACCAATCCTGCATTTGCCAGCACTGTGCATAACCCAATGCGTCACCAGGCCTCCTTTATTAATACTCGGTGGCCTTTAATGGAGGCGCCCTGATGGCACTGTGGGAACACTAACCGTAAGATTGGTGATTCACACCCACCAGCCACTCTGGGAGAGAAAGACGAGGCTGTCTGCTCCCACAGAGGGGTGTCGTTTCGGAGACTCTGCATAGAGCTCTTGCGAGTGGGAATTAACTCTATGGCAGTGGTTTTGGGAAGTTCATTGCACTTCCTGAGCCTATTTACTACATTCTAAGCACTCTCCTAAACCCTTCAGACCAGTGATCCTCAATCTTCCACATGCTGCCTCCCTTTCATTCAGTTCCTCATGTGGTGGTGATCCCCCAACCATGAAATGAGTTTCGTTGCTACTTCTTGTCACTCTGCTACTGTTCTGCATCGGGTGACTCCTGTGAAAGGGTCAGTTCGACTCCCAAAGGAGTTGCGAGCCACAGGTTGAGGACTTGAGTTCTCGGCTCATAGGTTGCTTTAGAGACATCACTTTATGTAGAGCTCACAAGGGCCCCACAAAGGTAAATATCACCCCCAATTGAAAGACTATCTAAAGTGAGGCACAGAGAAGCGAAGCTGCTTATTGGGCTCACGCAGCAATCAACAAGAGTCCTAGGATTCACACCCAAATCTGTGAATTAGAAGCAGTGTCACACTACTTTGTAGAATCCTACATCAAGCGTGTACATACACATGCCCAAAGAGCACAGTGTCCAGTTCCTCACTGGGCTGAACACCTTGCTTTGCCCATACTGTAAGTTTACTTACATACAAGCAGCCAAGAGTCCCAACTGTGTACACTGGGAGGTGCAGAAAGGACAAACCAGGCACTAGGGTGACATTAGCTGAGAGGAGGGGGGTTACGCATACGAGAAGACAAGGAAACCCTGGGCCCACGCTCTAAAAAAACCCACCCTCTTGAAATGCAAAATGAAAAGCCAGATGACGTACTGTTTACAGTGAGCTTGGCCTTGACAGAGTAGGACGAACCAAAGTGATTGGAGATGACACACTGGTATTTCCCTTCACTGGCAAACTCCACGTTGCGCAGCCAGAGGACGGTGGTGTACTCCATCACCTCGCCGCCTTGGGCCCGGAGGTGGGCGTAATTTTCCATCTCGGCATCCTGCAGCAGCTCATTGTCTTTCTTCCAAGCGAAAGTCATTGGGGAGTCACTGCTGCTGGCTGCCGAGCAGATAAAACTCAAATTGGAACCTTTTATCGCCGACTGTGTTTCTGGCTGAACCGTGATCTGGGGCTTTGGAAAATCATCTGTTTGGAATGGAGAGGAGGAAACAAAACAGTGTTATGGCTCTGAAATCCAAATGCTGCTCAAATGGGGGAAGGGGGTGCGGTAAACAAGCAATGGCTGATCTTTTCCCCTCTTTGGGTCACACAAGAGAACAAGCAGTGCCAGTCCTGGAACGACACCACAGGAGGGGGCTGATAACGCGACCCCATTCTTTTAAGCAGAGACCGGAACCTACAATTACCAACACCTGAGAGCGAATTACCAAAAAATCCAAAGTTTATTCCAGACCCCTGGACTTTGACAGTGGGAGACAGACGGGCTTTTCTCCTTCCATGAACAGTCTTAGAAACTGTGGGGGCAGTTATGCCTTCCCCTCTAGGGGCACTCTGAGCAGGAATCGCCTGGATGGCAGCAAATGTGCCTTCTAAAAACACAGGAAGAAATGCGTTGAGAATTCCAGGCTCCTGGGTCGTCGTTGAATGTCATCTTCAGAATCTGTGATTTTCACCATGCTCTCTACAAATAAACTCATGTGGTTGCTGCCACATTAATTCTCACTCAAGGGGTCCTAACCCATGTTGTACCCAAGCAGACTGCTTGGTGAGGCTTTCAATGGCTGGCTTTGGGGAAGCAGATCACCAGGCCTTTCTTCCAAGGCACCTCTCCGCAAACTTGAACCGTCAACTCTTTGCCTAGCAGCTTCAAGCATTCACTGTGTGCACTCGAGAACTCCCTTAGGAATAAGGAAGGGCAAAATGGAGACATGAATAGGGATACTGTCACTAAATACATCTGGTAATATCCAACCAGCCAACAAGAGAACCTATATTAAAGAACAGTCCTTTGAGCAAGGCAAAACAAACAAACAAACAAACAAACAAACAAAAACCTGTATCAAAAGCAAAAGCATCTCTAAGGCTGTGAGCCAGAGGTGCAGGCCTGGCGTTTGTTGCTTATCCATCAAACTGCTTCGCTACACTTTCAGTACATTATAATTAAACTTAGGCATCAGTTCCATTCTCAGCAGCTATTTGTGGTGCTACTTTTTAAACAGCAAAAAAATATATACCCTTTGAACTTGAGCTTGTTAGAGGCGGTCTAAACTCAGAAAGAAACCAAAATAGCTTGTGGGTATATGTAAACTCATGGTGGGAGTCAGGGAGGTGGGGGGTGGGGGGACAGGGTTGTCAGAGGGGGAGATTGTCTGAGAGGTGGAAAGCTGCTAATTTTTAACACCAGCTTGAATCCACTAATCAAGAGAGTTTTTCCTATATGTAATTATTCCAAAATTCTCATCTGGTGAATCAATGTTCTGATTCATCCGGGAGGAAGTAAAGACTCATTGGATGCTGCGTCTCTATCTGTAAGTCACAGAGAATCCCTATCCTGCGACTGCAGGATTGTGAAACAAGGGAAGCCAGAGGAGGAAATGGCTCAGGCCCTTCAAGATGCACGCCAACCACGCATTCTGGGGCCAAAAGCTACATCAGAAGTTTTATTTCCAGAAACTACTGGCTCCACTGAATGCTGAAACTTAGCAAAATATATTTTTCTTTTGAACTGGACCAAACAAAACAATCCTAGGCAAAGCAGTTCTAGGTAACAATTTTAAGGCCAATGTAAGACAAAGATCTTGTGATCTCTTAAGCATCTTTAAATTTAAGTAAATTTGATTTCATGTTTCATAAGCATGCATATATTTACAAAGGTCTTCATGGTGGTTTGTAGCGATCGGTAGTGGAACGGAGCAGTGCGGGGAAGTGGAGGGGTCTGGAGCTGCACTTGGAAGATGAACATTTGTCTAGCGATCCAGACTGCCTTCAAACTTCTTATATACACTGTGGGTACATCGATCTCTAATGCTGAGATTCACAAGTGTCAAACTGTGTACCTCGATGCTTTTATAATGCTCATAATTCCAAGCTCTGTTCTTTGGAATGTGTTACTCAGCGATAGCTACATTTCTACCAGCCCATAAATATTAGCTAACAATTTCTCCTTCCCGCTCACTCCACCAGCCTTTGCCCCTGGTTTCCTGGCGTCTAGTTACAGCCCAAAGGTGAGTGTCCCAGCACCACCCAGGAGGGAAGATTCAGGGGCAGTATTCCCATTCGACAGAAGCAGAGACTGAGGTGAGGGAAATGTGAGTTAACAGAGAGGTCATGTGGCAGGGTGCTTAAGAGGCGCAGGGCCTCGGGAACAGAAGGGACAGTCCTTCAATATTGTCCTGAGTCGGAACTGACGCGAAGGCAATGGGGCGTTGGGGGTCTGGGTCTGGTTTTGTGATAGGATTGGGTCGTGCTTGGCGAACTGCCGCTCGAGCGCCTTCTGTGTGGGCGTGCCGGCTCTGGAGTCACCCCGGAAACATCTGAAGGTTTTGGTTGGTGGAACATCTTTAAGGCTCTTGAGTGGTTTTAAAGTTGTTAGGGAGCACAGGATTGGCTCTTCGGTCTCAAGAGATTGCCAACCCCTGGGATAAGAGGACTGTCCTTAGATTCTCCAACTATCCACTTTCATTTTCTCTTCGCCAACTCACCTGGGCAGTGAATAGGGAGGAAGGCCTTGCACAAGAAGGGCTGACATCGCGGGTACAACCAAGGGCTCAAACTCAGCAAGCAGGGGAAGGATGGACCGGGACCGGGCAGGGGTTCGGTCTGCTATACATGGGGACTGGGCGAGTCAGAAAGGACACGCAGGTACTAAACCACAACAAGGCGCCTGACAGGAAGCAGAGAGGAGCGCATTTTAGACAACGCCCCAGTCGGTAGCACTGACATAATAGATGGGTACAGTGTGGGTCCCCGTTGACTATCTACCTCAGAAGAAATAAAAGGTCCACGAAGAGAACGAACGTCAGCTCTTTAATAAGACCATGATTTGGACAAATGGGAGAGTGGGGTGGGGTGGGGTGGGGGATGAGGCAGACAATGGGCCGATGTGATACTCACCACACACAAAGCCATCTGGGCTAACGGCAAAAATACTTCTTCCTTTCAGCAGCTGAGGATGGGCACAACTGGCATTTACAAAGCTCTGAAAGTTGTTTTCTGCCACCCACTGTGGGAGCCATTTTAGTTGGCAATCACACAAAAGGCTGGATGTATTTAAATGCCTGGGGAGAGTAATTACATTCAATGGGTTGTATATGAATTGCAGATTTCTATAAGTAAACTAGACTGGAGAACACATTAACAAAGCCCTGGGTTTAGAAATCAAACACACATAGCCAACGCAATTAATATTCTAGAATTCCTCTTACAAGGGGTCCGGGGGTGTAATGGTCAAGGGTTCCACTGCGAACCACAAGGTGGGGAGTGGGGCACAGCAGCCTTTCTCTAAGAGAAAAGGCACGGGGAGCCGGTCTCCGAGAGATGGCAACCCAGGACACCTTGGGCTCATTAAGAATCCTAGTCTATCAACAGCAGGGCAGGCCATCTCAAAAGGCAAGATCAATACCAAGTGCGGTATTCTACTGACAAGGACATGCTGGTTGCCCCCGAGTCTGTGGGAACTCATGGCACCTGAAATGTATCGCCAGCAGGACTGTGTCTCCAAGGGTGATATTTGGAAAGCAAACCTCTAAGCTTGTCCTTTCCAGGCTCTTCTGGGTGAATTCAAACCTCCCGCCTTCTGGTCAGCAGTGAAGCAGATTCACCGTTTGTGCCAACGGAGCAACATATACTTTGTTCATTATATGAATGAGGGAGAACAAATAATGAACCCCATTTGTTTTCGGGTAGAAAAATTAAGTAATAAGATAGGATGAAGTAATAACCCCACTCTGGGATGGACTTGCTCCTCTCTTATTTCAGCCTCTGAGAAGCAAAAGACAAGCTTACAGCTGTTGGAGTTTCTTCATTTGTGAAAAGGCATTCCCTTGTAAGGACATGATCGCGTTGTCGCTCAGGTCCCTGGAAAGACAACCAAATCCAATATGTTAGGAGATGTGGCCCCTGCGTGTCTGGAAGCAGAGCTCAGGCCCACTTGACACATGCCATTTACCAGACAAATCATTCAAGCCCTGCAGGGCGGTGGCATCTCTAGGACAGAGTATGGGGGGACGAGCATGCAGGGCAGGCTCTCTTTTGGTAACAGAGAGTAAGAGCAAGCAAGTTACTGGGCTGATGGGGGGTGGGGTGGCCAAACCTTCTCTGCTACGCTCCTCTGTTGTATTTTCCATTATTCGAATTGGTACGCATTGGCCACTTTTAAATACAACAAATAAGATTCTCATAATTATGCTTTAAAAAAAATCCTTTGCAGAATACTTTCCGTCATAGGTACTGCTGAGTACTTTGCATATACAATAATGTACAATAGGATTCTTCCCAGACACCTAAAGGAAGGTGGTGTATACAAACGGTCTTGTTGAGCCTGGAAGGGGCATGGGGTGTGGAAAATCCATTATTCTTCATCCCCAACTTGCTGCTCTTCATAGCCCAGTCTGACCCACACTCCTCATTATTCTCAGTGCAGTAAGGCCTTCAGAAAAGGGGTACTTGTTAAAAACAACCAACAGAAACCCCACTTCAGATAGGCCCTTTATAAAATGAGAGAATCTCCTGGGCTTTTCCAGCAGCACTTGAAATAAAATGCCCTCTGCATGGATCACTGCTCTGAGGGCGGCTCAGAACGGCCCAAAGGGATTTTGATAGAAACAAATCGAAAGAGCAGAAGAGACTAAAAGGACCTGAACACGGGGCGGGGGCTGGCTGGGCCAGTTCAGGGAACTTCAGAGAACCGAAGCAGAGGCTTCCATGTCCCAGCGATCTCCTCTCTGTTTCCATTCTCCCAGAAACGGAGTGGACCAGATGGCAAACCCTTTTGGCTAGCTTTCCCTTCAGAAAACTTCACTGTGAGAAGTAGAGTGTACTAGGGCATCCTTCTTAAGTCCTGTTTTGCAGGTTGAGTCTATGGACAGCCTGTGCAGCTGCCTCAGTCTAATGGGCAGTCAGGGGGAGACAGGAAAGTGGAGCTGAGAGCTAGCAGCCAAATCTCCACTCTCAATTCACAGCACAACTGAAGGCAGATCCAATGGGTACTTTCAATGGCCACTTCCGCTGGACTTCACATTAACCCCATGGATTAAGGATCTCATCGAATTAGTCGAGGCGATTTTAAAATGTGACTACCAGAATACTTAACACTCAGAGTAGACATGGACTCTATTACTTTTGTGTTTTTACTGCCTGGCTGTAGAGCATACCCAGGGTTCTGAGCAGCCGAGTCCTTCAAAGAGGCACCACATGGTGCTCAAGGAGCCTGGACTCCTAGCAAGACTCACCAGCTTTGATCCCCTAGTGGCTGAAAGCTGCCAAGTCCCTCAAGGCCATTTCAAGAGGGTGTGCATGATTGACTGTGGGCCAGCACAGTGGTTCGCTGCTAGGGGAGAAGGTGCTGAGGGACACGGAGAAAGCACACAGGCCCTGAAGGCCGGAGCCTTGCTTCTCCCGGGTGCTCTTAGTTCAACAGAACCAATGGACCTCCAGAATCTGTACTGTTTCCGTTAAAAATAAGGGAGATAATAATAGCTGCTAAATAGTTTTCTTGTGAGGTTTCAAATGAGGATAAACAGACACACACACTAGGCACCCTGGTATCATTGTGAGTTATGCACCGAGCTACTAACTACAAGATTCAAGATTTGAAACTCCCAGCCACTTCTCAAGATAAAGATGAGGCTGCTCAAGCCCATAAAAGTTAAAGTCTAAGAAACCCCAAAGAACTTTTCTCCCCTGTTCTATGGATGTTCAGATGAGTCAGGACTGACTCAATATAGAGAGTGGATTTGTTTTCATTTTGTTTTTTCTTTTCTTTAAGTGGCATAATACCTGTTCCACTGAGAGTATAAAATAAATGTTAGGGGTTTTTGATACTATTTTTTTTGGCACTTTTGTTTTCTTTCATTAAATACATCATCACTGCAGGAAAAACAGTGAAACTAAGCCCAAGACATGATTTGTAGCAATGTCCATAAATGCAAAGGGAAGCATACAAATATAATGGTGCACGCACTTGCATAGACAGATAGATGGGTAGGTTGTTGGCTGAACGATAGGGAGATTTGTACATATACTATGCAGTAGTGAAAGGATGCCAACAAAATTCCATCCTACTTTGTTTTATCCTTCATGAAGCATAAATAGATTGCCATCTTAAACTATTTTTTAAGGCAATTAAACACTCGCTACTTACAGGTATTCTAGAGCATCCAGCCCAGTGAAGGCTTTTCTGGTGATAGACCTAATCCGGTTTCCCTGGAGTATTCTGGAAAGAAAGGAGATAAAAATCATGTTACAACAGCCAAATTTTTTTTTTGAGGGGTGGCTCTCATGAAAATAGCCACTTTGTCAGTCACTTGTAAACAATTCTTTTTTTTTTTGTTTTTAATTAAACGACATAACCTTTGAAAATGTAGGCAGGCCATCTCTTTTAGTCCCGTGGTTCGCCATGGTGTTCCAAGCAGACAACAGAGGTCTCAACACAACGCAACTTTTAAAAAGAGTACCCT
The DNA here is from genome assembly GCA_004026705.1 of Nesogale talazaci. Classification (NCBI taxonomy): domain Eukaryota; kingdom Metazoa; phylum Chordata; class Mammalia; order Afrosoricida; family Tenrecidae; genus Nesogale; species Nesogale talazaci. The sequence goes on along the minus strand of PVJH01018506.1, from coordinate 19,516 downwards.
GATGGTTCAATTCAAGTAGTCATTTTGCGAAGACTTTTTAGGAAGAGGTAGAGACTTTATTGCAAATAAGTGATCTTGGAATTAGAATAGATAGACCTGCTCCCTTCCCCAAACCCAAAACACAGCTAACTGCCCGAGAGCCATCGAGTCAAGGTTGACTGATGGCACCCCCATAGGACAAGGTGGAAATCGGCCCTGTGGGTTTTCAAGTTTGTAACACGTTAAAAGAGCAGAAAGCCTTATCTCTCTCGCTCGGAGCAGTGGGTGGTTCCAAACTGTGACTTGTGTGTGCTATGTGGGCTCCTCCTGCCTCCACAGGGGTATTCCTTATCTTTTACAGGGCTTGAGGGCTAACTATACCTCAACAAATCAGGCGAGCTGTTGATGTGAGGATGTTTGATTCTGAATTAGTGGAACCGAGTGCACTCTTACTGGCAGACACTGCATCTCCTAGCCCAGCAATTCTTCTGAGGAGAAACTGAGGTAGAGGGTTGCAAAATGCTGATGTTTGGTGAGTGCATTTTCATACACTGATAATGCCCCAAACTCTAAGCACCCCAAATAACTTTAAACTTGTGATCTAGGTGTTAAAAGAAGCTACATAAACGGAAGTGCTGAAGAAACATCTTTTACCCACAGAATCTGAGGTCATTGATGGACTTCTGGTGTCACAGCACACATTTTGGGAAATGGCAATGGGTAGCATTAAGATGTTCTGCCTCTTTCCAAACCATTCAAAATGCCAAACTGTAGAAATGACTTTAGCTAATGCACTTATTTTTTTAAAAAAAGGTTAAAAAAATGACTCAAATTCTGAGACAAATTCTACTCACAGTTGCCTCAGTTTGTCAAGCCCAGAGAAAGCCCCATTCATGTCTTCAATGGTCCAGGAAATTTCATTGTTCTTTAGATCTCTGATGGAGGAAAGAAGAAATGTTGCTGAAACTAGTTCCAGGTGACATGATAAGATATGAGTATTTAAAATGACGATCGGAATTCTAGAATCACTGTCCAGGCAGTCCATGGTGTGTAATACACTCCCCATTATTTTCCCCATCATCTCCACCCATTTCCAAACAATCAGTCACTTCTTGCCTTCCCATTCTTCCTAATAGATGCTGTCCTGCTCTCCAGTAACATTGTTAGTTCTGCCCTCAAATCAGGGCAGTTGACCTGGCTTGGGTCCTAATAACTTTTCTATCAAGATGACTAAATTCTGAAAAACTTGAACTGTCTGAAAAATACAATAAACTTTAAAACCACTATTCCAACCACACAAGAGGGCACTTGCCAAAGTATACAGCATGTCTTTCAATTATGTAATGTTTCAAACAGTAAATGAAGCCAGCGCTTCTGACAGTGCAAAAATCAACAGGCCCTTGCACAACACGGACTTAACGTTTGAGAGATTTCACAAAGGTCAACAAATTCAACTCTCTCTTCTTTTTCTCAGGGCTGAGACCTGGACAGAACCAGCATGAGAAACAGGCATCTTCTTCCTTGGCTGGTCCTAGTCAGTCCTTTTCCTCTGGCTAATGTTTAATCTGCATTCTATAAAGAAAAATGAGGGAATCTAAAACCATTCCTCAGTTCAGCAGTTACTAACTTCCTGGATATCCCAAGAGCCCGAGCGGGTAAACTGTAATTACCACAACAATCTGATCACTGTCCTGTTTAATCCTTTTAAGAATCACATATGGGTGAAAGGACCGATTTTAATCAAACTGATCTGGGAAAGATTAAGACACTCCTTCTGAGGCTGTACACATTTCCATCACAACAAAGGAAATGGGCTTGGAGAAAAGTGGGCCCATTTTAGGAGCCAATTACATTCATGTACAGAGAGCAAAGTGTGTAACTTACAAAGTCTTTAGACTGGAAAGTCCCCGGAAGGCACAATCAGCAATGTAGCTGACTTTGTTGTTCCCAATGTGCAGTGTGTTTAGTAAGCTCAGGCCAAGGAAGCTGGAATCATCCAACCTTGATAAGTGATTGAAAGTTAGGTCCCTGCAAAGAAACCCAAAACAAACTGTAGTCATGTGTTTTTTCAATCCAACATGAGAGGTTGCTTTCTGAAAAAGAGGAACAAAAAACAGGTACCACCAAGGAGCTTCAAAAGGTGGGTGGGAACCTTCCATGCTCTCCCTTCAATTCCATTTCCCCATGAACATTCTCGAGGCCCCTCAACTCAGCAATGCAATGATCCTTATTTTAAAACTCTGCCTGCTCAACAATGTTCCGGTCCATGCTATCGTTACTACTAGTGCCGGAAACGGAACACAGCCTCCTTTATTCGAAAGGAGCCCACCCCGGCCTTGGCCAGTGTCTCACGGAACCAGCCCGGCACACAGTTGGCTTCGGCTTATCGCAACCAAAAACATGGCTACGTTGCATGTGAAAAGAAATAATAATAAATTTATTTTTTTTTCTGACAAGGAAAAAGCTGTCCCCTTGGACACTTTGTTGTGAAAATGTCACAGCTCAGTGGTAAGAGGCTCATGCTCTGGCATGATCCCCGTGCTCTCCGACCTGAGGAGAAGAAAAGGCAACTCACAGCTCACTGAGTTTTGGGCAGAACTCCCAGGCATCAGGGCTGATCCTGTTGATGGCATTTTGGCTGAGATGAAGTCCCTGCAGCATCAGCAGGCCGTAAAGCCAGCCTTTGGTAATCTCCGTCAGGTTGTTATGGTCCAGCTGCCTATGTTGAGAACAGAAACCCGACAGCGGGATCAGAAGTTTATTATCGCGTCTCTTCAAAAGGGACCTTATGATTACAACCCATTACACGCGCCTATTGTTTCTGGATGTTGGGCTATTATTAGTCTATGAGGGCATTGACAAGAAATGCCATGCGCTTACACATCCTCAATCACCACCACCTGGCACAAAACCCGATATGTTAACATTATAAATAGGATTATAAATGGTGAGGGTTACTAAATGTGCACTGCGCATTCTATACGAAGTGGTGGCGGGGTGGGGGGCAGCGAGCGAACCCACACTTACAAGCTTTCCATGTTGCTTAGCCCCCAAAAGGCTCCATCCATCAGCTTTGTCACTCCATTCCTTTGCAGTTTCAAAGATTTCAGGGCGCCAAGCCCTTGGAACGTGAGCCCTTCGACGTTTTTGATCTTGTTTCGGTTCAGCTCGCTGTATTGGATAGTGGAGTCAATAACAAGCTAGTAGGGCAAATTCGGAAAGCAGCGATACAATGTGCCCCTATTCCCGCAGCCCGAACACAGTCCCAAACAGACCGTTCCCAAGGGGTCCACTCTAATTTACGATGACCCTGGATGGAGTCTCTGAGACTAACGTCTCTATGGACGGAAGAAGACTGTATGACCGTTCGCCCATAGAGTGACTGGTGGATTTGAACTCTTGATCTTGTGGGGGGCGGCTCAAGGTTCATCAACAGTGACACCGGTGACGTGATCTAAAATGCAAAGCCAAACTCCCTACCATCGAGTCAGTCAGGACGCACAGTGACCTTAAAGGTCGGAGTAGAACTGCCCCTTTGGGGTTCCTAAGACTTCCGATCTTTACAAAAGCAGATAATCTCCTATTTCTCTTTTGGCTAGGCTGGAGGGGACAAACCACTGAGCCTTTGCTTAGCTGCTCACTGTGTAACCCACACCAGCACCAGGACTCCTATGGAATTACATGGAATGGTTTCAATTTCTAAACAGTTTTATTAAAAAACGTTTTAAAGTTTATACATTGTGGCTTTCCTTCTGAACAATAAGCTTCATTTTTGCAACATCGGCATTCCATTGCTATTTATCTCTAAACTAATGCCCAATCAGCATCGAAATAAACTTGAAAACACTTGTCTTTCAATGATCCAGAATGGGCTCATTGAATTCTGCATTACAAGCACCCCTTTTGGGAGCAGGGCCACCAAGCTTATCCTGTTCAATCTGCTTACCAAAGTTGGCCTTTTTATCTCCCACGTTTCTTTTTATGTTTAGTGCTTCTTCTTTAAGGCAAACCTTAAAGTGTCAACCTTAGTTGCACACTGGAATCATCTGGGGAGTTTTAAAAATTACTGAAGCCTGGATTCTACCCTCCGAGGTGCTAAAATAATTGGTGGAGGGTGTGGCCTGAGCACTGGGATTTTTAAAACTCCCTGAATGTCTGTAATGTGCAGCCAAGGTTGAAAGCCACTATTGCGGGAGCCTGTTCACAGATCATTCGACCATTATTAACGAGACAGTTCTTTACAGCCACTTAAGCTACCAGAGCCTCCTGGAGTTGCCGGTATTATTCTAATAAAGCACAGCTGCTGAGCCTGCTAGTGAGTCCTTCAGAGCCACGACGGGGTCTCTGGAAGGAGACTGTGCAGTGATTACACTGTGCCCTCTTCCAATAACAGCCTAACATGTCTCGTCAGGCAGGTGCTTGCACCAGGTGACTTTTAATGCTCTTTCCGACTACTGGGAGATTCTGCAACTCCAGCTCTCACAGGAAAGGCCATCGCATCCTCGCTTCTAAATCCCTCCTGCCGCGTGATGGTTTCCAGGGGCTGGGCACCGAGGGCTTGTAAGGGGGGAGAGAATGGTGTGCAAGAGGCATTTTACTCACAGGTGCTGCAGGTGGGGCAGTTTGAACATCTTGGCGGGGATAGCTGAGAGCCGATTCCTGTTCAGCTTCAACACCAGGAGGGTAGGGGCCAAGTTGTCCAAACAACCAGGTTCCATGGCCGTGACTCGGTTGCTGTTGAGATACCTGTGGGCAGGTGGGAGATCAGCTTCTTTCTCATTTCTTTGGGAAGTGAAAGTGCATGTGGTATCCTCTACCAAATCAGAGTGCATCAGCCGTAACAATGAACCCTTAAAGTAGTGTTCTCTAGCATCTGTGGGTCAATCCTGGTTATCAGGAAGGCCTACTGTTAGAGAGAAAGTTACTCAAGTAGTTGGAGGTTACAACATATTGTCAGTTATTTATTTTTTCATGAAATTCAATTATTTCTCCCCCACAGCGGCAGCTTAGTTTTAATTTAGGAAAAGAAGCCCTTTCTACCCCACGTCGTTTTTCCTGGCCGTGAAAAGGCATTATTACATTTTTGCAATCCTTCAGTATGAAAATGAGCTGAAGACTGAGTTTACTCGGGCTTATGGCAAGCAAATCACACTCAATACAAAATGTTCCATTTTGGATCCCCCAGCAGTACAGTAGGCAGTTTATTATATCTTAAAGCTTATCTTTTCATGGTAACACGCTCTATTCACTCTTGGTGTGATTGGTAGGTTCTGCCAAGTCAGCTCCGACTCCAGCAATTCTCGTGTAAAACAACGGAGCTTTCCTCACCCCGTCTGCCAGGTCTGAGCCCAAGGTCACAGCCAAGGCTGCCATGGCGGGTGGCAGTGTTTTGTGAGAGGGAACTTCACTTACAGATGCTTGAGTGGTACAGATGGAAATGCCATTTTGAGCGCTGAAATATTGTTGTTGCTCAGGTCCAAAGTTTCCAGGGACTGGAATTGTTTCAAATGTTCGGGCACTAGTTCAGTAATTCTGTTTCCGGCCCTAGAATTGGGAAGACAGCAGAGATAACAAAGTGAATGATGCAGTCATCTGACAGCGGGAAAGCATTTCTTTTTTTTTTTTTATTCCTAACTTGATCCTCAGGAGAAAGACAAGGTTTTCAACTCCTATAAAGGGTTACCGTTTCAGAAACCCACAGGGGCAAAGACCACGAGAGAGAACTTGCTCCTTGCAAATAAGGAAAACAGATTCCTCTTAAAAGAGCATTTATTTATTTTGTCTCGCCCTCCCTTCCCCCTTCAAGGGCACTTCAATGTTGAACAGCACTACCATCATGCATGCAATGCCCTGGATGCTGATGCCTGTAGAACAGGGTAGAGAAGTACCCCTGGAGACTTCTGAGCCTCTAAGTCCTTATGGGAGTGGACACCTCACCTTTCTTCCTAGCAATTCCGCAGACCCTTTAATCTTATATTAAATAAAACTTGTTGCCACTGAATTGATTCTGACTCTTGGCTACCACTGTCTGCCAGAGCAAAACTGTTCTCCACAGGATTTTCAATGGCTGGTTTTTCTTTTTCTTTTGAAAGTCATTTTACTGGGGGCTCATACTACTCTTAAGACAATCCATCCATCCATCCTTTGTACCAAGCACATTTGTACATTTGCTGCCCTCATCATTCTCAAACACTTTCTTTCTACTGGAGTCCTCGGTATCAGCTCATTTATTCCCTCCCTCCCCTACCCTTCTTCCCTCACAAATCCTTGATAATTTACAAATTATTTTCATGTCTTTCACTGACCGATGTCTCCTTTTACCCACTTTTCTGTTGTCCATCCCCCAGGGGAGGGGTTATATGTAGATCATTGGGATCGGTTCCCCCTCTCTTCCCCTTATGCTCCTAGTATCGCTGCTTTCATTTTTAGTCCTGAGGGATTTATTGGACCAGTATAAATCCTCTGGCCTAGCTGGATTCGTAAGGTAGAATTGGGATCATGATAGTGGGGGAAGGTGGCATTGAAGACCTAGAAGAAAGTTGTATGATTGATGCTATATTGCACCTTGGCTGGGTCATATTCTCCCCAAGATCCTTCTGTAAGGGAATAGGATGTCCAGTTGCCTTCGGGTGGACTTTGGGTCTCCACTGCACACTCCATTTCATTCACAATGATGTGATATTTGTTTTTTGATGCCTGACACTGATCCTATGGATACCGTATTATCACACAGGCTGGTGTGCTTCTTCCATGTGGGTTTTGGTGCTTCTCATCTAGATGGCCACTTATTTATCGGCAAGCTTTTAAGAACCCAGATGCTATATCTTTTGATAGCCAGGCACTATAAGCTTTCTTCACCACATTTACTGATGTACCCATTTGTCTTCAGTGATAGTGCTGGGAATGCGAGCATCATGGAGTACCAGTTTAATAGAACAAAGCTTTCTTGCATTGAGGGAGTACTTGAGTGGAGGCCCAAAGTCCATCTGCTATCTTAATACTAAACCTATAAATATATACACATAAATCTATTCCCCATTCTCATATAGAAATATATTTGCATATGTACATGTCTGTATTTAGACCTCTATAAATGCCCTTTGCCTCCTAGATCTTTCCTCTAATTCCTTTTACTTTCCTCTTGTCCCACTGTCATGCTTAGCCTTCATTTGGGTTTCAGCCATTCCTCTCAGTTTCATTGAACTTGATCAAGTCCGACCAGACCTCCTACACCCTTCTCACCATCAGTTTTGGATTGCTTATTGTTCCCTTGTCCCGGGGTTGGCTAACACCCACTGCCTTTCCCCAGCCTCCCTCTCTCCCATACCCCAGTCCTGCCCCCTCCCCCGACAGAGCAAGACAGAGCAAAACAAAGCAACAAAAGAAAACAAAACAACAGCAACAACAACAACAACAACAGCAAAATAAGGACCAGAAAAAGGAAAAGCCTGTATATAGTTCCAGGTCATTTGTTGATTTTTAGGAGTGTTTTCCACTTGAGTCTAATGGGATCCCATGCTCTGGCCCCAAAGTCTATTTTTGATGTTCCCTGGGGACTTCATTGCTCTGTTCCCTTTGCCATTATGCTGCACACCCTTAGTGCTTCTGTCTCGGTGTGGTGGAGTCAGATTGAGCGCAATTCCCGAACCGAGTCTCCAGTGTTGTTCCCTATAGCACATGGGTCAGTGAGGGATGCTGTGTCTTGCAGCAGGGCTGGCCTCTCTGTGCATTGGCTTTTCTGAGCAGGGACATCATCCTCAAGGTTTGGTGAGCCAGGATGTGCTCTGCTCTCTCTTCCTCTCCCTTCATTTGCTCCTGTGGGCTCTGATCAGAGGTGTCCCTCTCCCCGAGCCATAGCTTCAGTGCTGCCCTCTCAAGTGAAATGTCTGGTTCTTCTGAAGTAAATGCCCACCTTTTTCTTTACAGGCCCTCCGGTGGGCTTGAACTGCCAACCTTTAGTGGTCAAGTGCATTAATCACTTGTACAACCAGAAACTTGTATAAAATAAGAATTTACAGTGGGAGACTTATAGACAACAGCTGTGGTCATCTAAATTCTGGGCACTTAAAGAGACCACGCTTTGGTGTTCCCCTGTGTTGTTTTTTGTTAGTCGCCCTCTGTCCTTCTCATCATATTAAATTATATGTGAACCCTCAGTTGGCACATAGACACTCACGTATCTGAACCCTATGCCTTCCTTTTGGCTCCCAACACTGGGGCAGCAGAGGCTTCCTGTGAGTCAGAAGGGACTCCTTGGCTGTTAGGGTTTTTTGTTGTTTCACTCTATTTTGAATTCTCCTCCTGGAAGGAAGTTGTAATGCAAGCACCAGGAGAGACCCCTTTTCCTTCAGGAAATGGCATCTTTCAACGCACTGCCACAGTGTTTAAAACCATGGGGCATGCGCCAGGACTTTGAATACTATAAGACAATCACAAAAGAAACTATTATGGAGAAATAATCACTGGGAGTAATAACATTAGGTTACCAATTAGATTAGATGAATATATTTTTTGAATTAACAGCTATCTTAAATGCTTAAAATACCAGAACTGTGCTGTCCAAAATGGCTGCCAGTAGCTACATGGAGTATTTAAGCCAGTAAAAACTACATATAATTTTAAATTCCATTATATGAACACACCAGTCACATTTCAAGGGATGATGGAATACATCAGACCACTGGCTATCACACTGGACAAGTTCTGATAGATAACAATTCCACCATTGTGGTAGGTTCTGTTGTTTAAGCCTTATGTTAGACTATACATAAAGGGGATAGGTGGGGACAGAGAAAAGAGGTTAAGTCAAAGCACCTAGATTAAGTCAAAGTCATCAACACAACACCTCCCAAGAGGAATTTCAACTGTAAAAGGCAATCTCGGTAGACACCAGGAGTTCAACTGATATGCAAACAATCTTAATTGCCACATTTGCTTGAAATTATATTAGACTGATCTTTGTAAAACATAATTTCATCAGGACAAATAACATCTCAAGGTAGGAAGGCTGTGAAGATATTCGTCTAGCTACAAATAAAGTGCTCTCTTTATAACCCAAGGAACAATTAAACTACCTGAGGTCCCTAAGCAGTATGCTATATATGCTATACAAATCACTGGCCACTTCAGTTTGTAGTACTGTGGTGGTGGCTTGTGTTTTGCCCAGCCTCTGGAATCTACCAGTTTTTGCAAACACAAGCATGGGGGACAGATTTCAACAGAGCTTCCAGACTAAATCAGACACCTAAGAAGGACCTGGCTATAGAAGTCTACACCAGCTGGCCATAAGAACACAACTTCTGGACTATCAGCGGCAGGTTCCTTGAGATGAAGTTGAAGCCCGCAGACTGGACGGCACTCAAAGTACAACCGAGGAGAAGCCGCCCCCACGAGGTAGAGATGGCCTTAAAGAAAGATGGCAAGTGAAAGAAAGCTTCAGGGGCTCTGAGTCACTGGTGTGGCATGATTTCAATCGAGAAGAAGCAGCTGAGAACTTAAAGTATGAATCCAGAGAAATTAAAGGACTCAAACATGAAAACCAATATCCAAGGCATCAGCATTGCAAAACCCCACCCATGGGTGTCAAGTTCATTCCAACCCAAAGGGACCCAGCAGGATGGAGCAGAACTGCGCAAGGGGACTTTTCACACACACCAAAAAAAAAAAAAAAAAATAGTCCTCTGAATCGAATGGGGAGATAATTCATAGTTTAGAGTCAGGAAAGGCATGCTTCCGTGTTGTATCACTTACTCAATCCCTGCATTAAGCAAACAATCTGAGACATTAGGCATAAAGAAAGTGGCAGCAGCACTGGAGGAAGACTGACTACCTGCAGCACACAGATAGCACCCTACTTGCTCACAGTGAAATGACTTCAACCACCTAATGATGAAACGACAAACCAGATTTCAGTATAGATTACAACTCATGAAGGAAAAAAAAAAAAAAAAAACAATCATGGTCCTAAGTGAGCCAAAAAGCAACATCATGATAAGCTGAGGAAAGGTTGAAGTCGTCAAGGATTTCATCTTCCTTAGAGATCCACCATCTAGAACACTTCATAGTGCTCACTAGGAACCTCGACTCGGATCAGGAGGTAGTTCTGGAAACAGAACAGCCTTCCTAATGCTGCGGCCCTTTAATACAGTTCCTCATGTTGTGGTGACCCCACCCCCAATCATAAAATTATTTTCGTTGTGACTTCATAACTGTAATTCTGCTACTGTTCTAAACAGGGTGGCCCCTGTGAAAGGGTCTTTTGACCCCCCAAAGAGGTCATAACCCACAGGTTGAGAACCGCTGGTTTAAAATCACGGAAGGTATGCGTCAGGGTTGCATGCTCTCACCACACTGAATCTGTCCACAAAGCAAATCATTAGAGAAACTGAACAATGTGAAGAAGGATGGGGTAACAGGATTGAATGAAAGCTTCTTAACAACCTAGTGAGATACAGATGGCAAGGAGGACTTGCACCTGCTGATGAAAATCAAGGGTTGCAGCCTTCAATGTGGATCGCAACTCAATGTAAGAAAATAAATAAAAACCCTCAAAACTGCACCCATAGTTAACAGCAGGATACATGGAATCAAAGCTCAAGTTCTCAAGGATTTCATATGACCGAGATTCACAATCAATGTTCATGGAAGCAGCAGTCAAGGATTAAAGGATACGTTGCACTAGACCACTTGAAGGTGTTGAAAAGCACAGATGTTACTTTGAGGATTATTGTGCCCCAGTATTTTCAATCATGGTATTTTCCATCATCTCGCATGCACGTGAAAGTTGGGCACGGAAAAAGAAAATATAAAAAGAAACCAGTGCGGTTGAATTGTGGTGCCAATGAAGAAAATTCATAGTACCATGACCAGTCAAAAGCACAAACAGTTTTGTCTTAGGAAAAATACAAGTATAAGTGCAGCTCCTTAGAAGTATGGATGATGAGACTTTGACTCACAACTCTGGACATGTGATCAGGAGAGAACAGTAGAGCAACAATAACAAAAGAGGAAGACTATCAAGGAGAGGGAATGACGGAGTGCCTGCGACAATGGTGACGATGGAGCAGGACCACTGGGCAGTACTTCAATCTGTTGTGCACATGGGCACTATGGGTTGGGACCAATTCAATGACAGCCAACACCACCACCATCACCATAGAGCAACCTCCTTAGAAGCAGCCACGACATCTCTATTGAGAATCTAATCATTTTGAACACACAGGTGGCAAACCTATGTGAAACGCTTTTTACATAGTAGCCCACTTATTACAAGTTCTCTGGTGTTACTATCATAAGTAACTTTCCAATGGGAAACCAGGATGTTTAACCTAATAAATCCAAGGACTCCTGAGTCACCTAACAGAAAAGGTGTGACTTGGTCCTATAGAACCCCTGGTTCAAAGATTTCACTGCAGTAAGTCTCTTAGTGGGAGGGGGGCGCTAGGGAGCTCCAGAAGGATAGTTCTCATAGGAATGCTGAGCTTTAGGTGGCAAAGGAATATGTGAACATACTCTGGGTGGTCTTCTGCCAATATGACAGGTGCCTGGAACAGGGTCTTGATCATTATATCTCAGGGAGACAGGGAAGTAAACAAGATCCACTCAAGATGCAGGCAGATCACTTGACTTTTCGAGAATTCTAGCTGTCACTTTCCTCCCACAGACGAGAACAATGGAGCGAGGGGGGCAAATCATACCTACCACTTAAACCATGGGAACAAGCAAAACTTCTCAAAGGGCTGCTACTGCCTTCCCCACGTCCGTCATCTTTAACCAGACTGGGATGACACTGTGTTAGGAGTTTAGCTTTCCATCACCGGAAGACCTGGATTCTATCCTTGGTCATGTACTTCATACAAAGCCACCACCTGTCTGGTCGAAGGTGTGGTCTGATGGCTGTGATCTGCAAGATCCAAAGTTTGAAACCACCAGCCACTCCGTGGGAGAAGGATGGGGTTTCCTACCCCCATAAACACCAACAGTCTAAGAATCTCACAGGGGCAGTGCTACCGTCTTATAGTCACCATGAGTTGCCATTGACTTGACGGCAACAAGCCAGAGTGAACAGGATGCTGAGAAGGTACCAATGAGGATAGAGGAGTGTTCCATACTCTGGTGTCAATGTGAGAGGATTACAAATGAAGGGGTGGAGTCTGGTCTGTCAATCAAGATATAACAAGTGAGGGCTCTGAGTGAGCATGACCTCCTGAGAATTCTGGAACTCCTGTATTTTCCTCCTTGGAGGCAGGAGGCCCTCTTCCTCTGCTCACTCCCTTGGAGACCCTCAATCAACGAGGCAGACTCCTGTTGAGACACCCCTGAGAAGAAGTCACATGGACCTCCCCTGCGCCAGGCCTTGGACCCGGAGAAGCTACACGGAGGCTCTTGCCAGCACTGAGATGCTTACCACACTACCGGATCCAAAGAATGTCTATGCACTGGCCTGTGATCGTCCTGCATTTGACATCATTGCATGTGTTTCATGCATCTGAAGAGAACTTAGAGATAGGTATCGGACATATGGGCCAATATTGTTAGACTTCCTGTCTTGGACTTACCTGGATGAGACTAACACAAGCATGTAGAGTCAGATGGACTAGAAAGGATTTACCTCCAAGAAAATCTGTCTGATTCACTACTAATCGTGGAAGGGGTCACAGGCCAGGGCTGTGTCTCACTCCCCGGTGCTTGGGGTAGCCAGGAGCTGGGAGCCAACCAGAGGACGACTGACAACATGACTAGTGCAAGGTCTGTGAGGGGTGGGGGGGGTTTGCCCTTTTTGATCTTTAGTCTTCAAGCGGTCAAGCCACCTAACTTATTTTTAGAAAGTTGTCTTGTACAAAGAGAGATGAGATTACTTGAATATAATTGGCCTGAAGACTCTCACATTGTGACCAGTTTTTGTTTTAAAGAAAAAAGGGCTAGCATTTCCATGTGATAACTAGCAAGCCCCCCGGCTTCTCATAAAATCTTCGGGACTTTGTTTGGAGTCAAGTCAGCCGTGACCTCTGATTGTGACCATTTCCCACATCTGGATGGGCCTATGAGTAAACTCCTTGATCTAGCTGTGAGGTACCGAGTAATGCAAGTGAGACAATTAGTCAATTTCTGGGCCCCGGAGATGGATTCAGTCCCAAAGAGAAACCACAGGCCTTAGGGTCAGGGTGTGTGGGTTAAAGAAAACCACACTCTGGGGGGCACAAAACAACTTCTCTTCAACACATAATCCAAATGTTTGCCTTACCAGGATGTTCTCCCATAAACAGTACTGTCCCTCCCCACCGAGTTCCCCCGCCCCCGTGCCCCCCCACCACCCCGCCCCCGCCAGCCTGTCCCCAGCCACTACCTCCCAACACTCTCCGCATCTGGTTCTGGCCCCCAGAATGTCTGGGCCTTGCGCAGCGACACTGCCAGTTAACAACAAATCGCTGAGCTGTTGACTTCTTCACTAAATGGGAGCAAATTAGCTTCTCAGGGGGAAGGAATGAGGGGGGCCCACAGGTGTCTACTACGTTGGTCAAATAAGGCGACATGTTAGATAACAGGCCCAACAAGCTATGGTTTATATTTTCGCTTGTTTATAAGGTAATTATGAACAAGGTATTAAAACTGCCAATTACTTGAGTGACGAATAAAATTTTCCTTGCAGTAAAAGTATGCTCCAGCCAAAGCCAGCAATTTCCTGAGCTGCACACCTCCTAAATTGCAGGGGGAAAGTGCTCGGGTAGAGACGGCGCGGGGACAGTGCTCTCTTTGTCAGCTCGGTTTCCCGGCACAAAAATCCCTCCCAACTGCCAGCATCATCATCCCTGTATCGCACACCTTTTAATCTGCCCTCAAGAAACTGAACTAAATCCAAACACCAGGTTCACATTCCCTCTCTGGCAAAGACCCCGCTCGATGAGTTACCAGGCTGATCCACAAAATACAACAACTTGCAATGTTATCATGAAAGAGGGGTGAAATGAAAAAAGAGTAATAATAACTATATGTAAGACACAGAGCAAAATTATTTTTAAAATCAGTTGCTGGCCTAAAACTCTCGACACAAACTGATTCTGTGGCCTGGATCACAAACGGTCATTTCCAAAGGACAACCCTTGGACTCCACGCCAGGTCTACCTCCACACCACAGATGGACAGATGCCAGTACTGACCATCCATTGAAAAGCGCTGCCGTCAATGAACGTTTTTGGCAGGATAGGGAAAAGCACTTTAGCAAAAAACCAAACAAGACCTGCCTTTCCCATGACTTAAATTAATACGGAAACATTATCTTTTCATTGTCTAAAACTCACAATAGGGTGAAGTATTCAGAAGTCATTTCAGCCCTGTGCAAACCCACCTTGGAGGCTAGGAATATTTTGGACAGCTGTGTGTGTTGATAGTTCAGGGAGTTCCACGGTCAGACTCATTTCTGGGGCAAAGTATAATTAGTTCTGTGGGGAGAAACCCAGGCCCGAGGGGGGGGGACTTGTCTGGTGTGGTGTCGGTGGGGGGTGGGGTGGGGGGGAAAGTCATTCCTTCAGGCTTCTGAGAGGCTGCATTACAAGCAGGAGCCCCTGGTCTCCTATGATTGTATGATTGCTTTCTCTGGGCCAGCCCAAATGCCTTCACCTTGCTGCCAATTGTACCTTTCAGCCACCTTTGCCAAATGCCTGTCGCCTGCAGAGGCAAATGAGGCAGATGAATGAAAAAATATTTCTAGAGAGACACGTGCTCATATCCGGGAAGACGCTACTGTTGCTGCTGCTGCTGTCAGCCCTCAAGTGAGGCCCCTCGAGGGAGGATTCCAAGCACAACAGAACTGAGTACTGCCTGGTCCCGCACCACCCCGTGATGGGCGATAGACGGGAACATTGTGCTCCCTATGGTTTTCTTTGGCTGACTTGTGGAAGCAGTCTATCAAGCCTTTCTTCCTAGTGTGATGTCATCGGAAAGTTCTGGCGAAGTCTGTTCTGCAGGGGAGCAACGCACAAGCCTCCCACGACCGGCCAGGGGCATAGCTGTGTGTGAAGTACATCCCTGGGTCTTGAACTTGGGTTTCCCTAACCATCAGTAAGAATTCTTCCACTGCACTAATGCCTCACAAGGTGAGAAAAATGCAGTGAAAATAGGGCAGGTTCCTTAGAAGCATGGGGAGTAATGTCCGTCATTGATAAAACAAAACAAGTTAGCAGCTTGGCTGAGGCCACAGGGCTAAGGAGCTAGCTGGGTAAAGGAGAAGAAAGGGGAGAACCCCTGCAGAAGCAGTCTTGCACCCAGACACAGGCACTTGCGAGCCGGGCACTGGCTCCTAATTGAGGCCCCAATCAGGTCTTGGTGGCTGGTGCTCAGAGTCCAGGGAGGGGAAACTCACTTGTCAGGGGCAGGAAGGAGCTTGGAGTAGACCCAAACGGACTCTGAAAACCAAGTTAAGTTGCTGACCTTTTTTGCAAGAGCCACTAAGGAGGTGAAGGAAGGATTCCAAGGAGTAGAGCGACAAAAACAGGTGTGCATCTTCGTCTGAGTGTTTGGGCAGTGGCGAGAAGGAAGGCCGGGTGGGACTAGATACAACCACATGGAAGAGGGACTCTTGGAAGGCTCCGTGTGTGAATACAGGCAGATAATAAATGGTGGGTGATGATCAGACCAGGGGACCCGTGATAGTCTGCCTAGACACCCACGTCGACCGTTGAAGACCATTCTTCCTCCACTTTGCCAAGACAGAAATTGCTGTCGCCTCCCCTGGCAGAGCGCTCAGCTCAGAGCTCCAGTTCGGCAGTCCCAGGGCACAGGGACTGAGTCCAGCACACCTCAGTTACCCTTCACTGTACCCGTTAATGCTATGCCTTGTGTTTCTAATATGGGAGCTCTTCCAAAGCCTGGGAGCCAGTCTGAGAGGGTGCCAGCCAGAAATCATCATAAGCATCAAACT
Organism: Nesogale talazaci; assembly: GCA_004026705.1. Lineage (NCBI taxonomy): Eukaryota > Metazoa > Chordata > Mammalia > Afrosoricida > Tenrecidae > Nesogale > Nesogale talazaci. The sequence continues at coordinate 3,621 of PVJH01018506.1, read as the reverse complement.
CCCTGCCATCGAATTGATTCTGACTCCAGAAGACCCCAGAAGAGACCCCAGAAGACGGAGACCTGCCCTGTGGATTTTCAAGGCTGGAAACCTTTGAGAGCAGAAATCTCTTTCTCCCAAGATGGACTGGAAGTTTCACACTGCTGACCTTGCAGATAGCCGTGCAATGAGTAAACCACTATGCCTCCAGGGCTCCTCCGAAAAGCACAGTGCTGCTATTGTAATGTCTGTAGGGACTAGAAAAATAAGTGTGAGTGTTCTAAGAAATGCACCCAATTCATTCTAGCATTCTTAACACCTGTGCTGAGCATAAACAGGGAATCCGTTACTAACTGTGAGATACTGTTTAGGAGGTTATTGATATACCCACTTAGCAGGAGGAAAGCTGCTTCTATCTGTTGATTCTCTGTGACTTCCAAAAAGCACAAGTCAAGTGTCTTAAGAGAAATCGCATGAACTTGGAATGAAGGACAAAAAGATGGTTCATCTCTCTCCAGAGTTTGAGAGGAGGATCATTGAGTGAGAACAGTCCTGATTAGTCAGGAACCAGAAGAGCAGGTTCTTTCACACTGGGATTCATGCCCCAATCAAACCATGTATTCTGAAGATAGAAGAAATATCAGGGGTCCTCCATCTCCACTTGAACCACAAGCTACAGACTGGGAAAGAAAGGGGAGCACTCTCTCATTGGTCAAAACAAGCCCTCAAAGGCTAAGAAACACCATCAAGTGCTGTTTACATCGCATTCACCTTGTAATAGGTTTTATACATACTCTGGAGATACGTTCAAGTCTTCACTAGGACTGTGTGTCGGCATATGCAAACAGTACACCTACATCTGTGAATATGCATGAATTTTGGTATCCTCAGGGGTCCTGGAACCAGTCCCACAAGGATACTGGGGAACTGTATCTCAAAAGCGTCAATTGTCTCTGATTGCACAAGCTGACAGGCAGCTTGAGCCTTGCAGCTGTATGTGTAAAGACATGTCATCTTGGCTGGTTAGAGAAGGCATAGGCATGAAGCATTTCCCCCCTGAAAGGGAGGGGGAAGGGTGTGCTCTTAAATTTAATTTGAAACCATTTTAATATGGCCACAATGCCCTCTCTTCTTAGAATGCGTGACTCGAGACACATCCCTTAGGTGCATTTTGGTTATTGGAACTAATGACCTGCTGAATCAGTGGCCACCGCACACACACTACTGAGAAAGTATCTGCTATGTCTTGACAGGAGCAGTCCGCCTGGCCCCAAGTATTTCTACATAACCAGGTTAGCATCATTCCCAAAGAGATTGCCAACTGTGATACACACACACACACACACACACACACACACACACACACACACATACACACACAAAACACTGCATTTGGGAAAGGAAAAAAAAAACACAAGGAAATTACTGCCTTTGCTGATTCTGCCTCGGCAATCCTTTAAGATTAAGTAGAACTGCTCCGTGGGGTTTTCAGGCAGTTGATCTTTAGAAAAGGAGAGAGTTTCTTCCTTTCCCAGCAGAATGGCTGGTAGGTTCGAACCACCAACTATGTGGATAGCAGCCCTGTGCCAGCGGGGCTCCCCGAACAGATTAAAACCCTCAAATCAAATTCACTGTCAGCAAGTGGATGCCGACTCAGACCAACCCCATGAGACAGGGTGGAATGGACCTTGTGCGTTTCTGAGACTGTAACTCTTTCTGAGAACACAAATGCCCATCTTTCCCCTGCAGAGTGGCTGGTGCGTTGCAACGGCAGACCTCGCAGTGAGCCCAAAACATAACCCCCAGGCTACCAGGGATCCTGGAACAGATTAATGATCACCTTAATTTCCAATAACAATCCCCCCCTCTCTTCTGCCCAAAGACAACACAACACAAAAAGCCTTTCTTGAAAACTGCCTGGCTGGAATAACTAACACCTTATAATATGTGGCTTCGTTTAAGGAGCGAGTTGGCAAGGAAAGCACCTCTCCCAGAAGATAAAAATAAACTACCTCTGCTCATCTCTTTTCTAGAAAGATAATTAAGAAGTTTCATTAAAAGAACACATGCCTAGACTGGCCCACCAGTCCTGTGGCATCAAAGAAGAAAGTCAACGAAGGAGTTTTGCAAGGAAACAGATTCTTGATTAAGAATTAATGATACTAAGTACCAAATAAGCCATGATGTAAGAAGTAAAGAGTCAGTCCTTTCAGCTGAAAGCCAGGTCAACACAAAATGTAATTATCGTGTGGATCACAAACATGATAAAGATGGCTGCAGTGTTTTCATACAGACATTCCGAGGATAATCAGGACCCTATTCATGAGCCAATTATAACACACGTTAAAAAATGGAAAAAAGGAATACGGGTCAAAAGCCTATTCATACCCCATACAAATCAACCCTTCTTTCAGCCCACTAGTATAAATTCAACTTACTCCTTTATGTACACAGAACTTTAAAAGCAAGGCCTAGAAGATGACAAAGAAGCTAAAAGGAGACACTTATTTAACAATTATTTTAATTTGAAATAATTTAATGATGTACAATAAAAGTCAACTCTACTTTGATTTATAAGTTAGTTTTCCCCTTATCTCTCTTTTGAGGGAGGATCGCTTCCCTCTTTAACCTTCCATGACCCCTGTGAATGGTCCAAGCGAGCAATGTGCCCAGCTGCAGTTTAAGTTCAAATCCACTTCTCCCACCGTCAACTTGGAATGAAAGCCTGGCAATTATGTGGGCATGTCAGCAGCTGAGAACCCTGTACACAAAGTCCTACAAACCTGGGATTGCCAGGCACCAAAGTCCACTTGATGGGGACTGAGCTGTTTAATCCCCCGCCCCCCATGCCATTTCCACAATTCAGAACATCCTTATGGTTCCCTTTGCCAGTTTCCCTACTAGCTTTTGATGGACTTCTAAGCAGAAAGAACCTCAACCCCATCTTTGTTTTGCTAAAACTCAGAATTAAACGAGGAGGTTAAACACTTGAAATAATCAATCATTGTTGGTCCAGAATCTCTGGCTCAAGGTTGGCCTGTAAGAATTTATCTACACTGTTATTAAGATGTCTATGCACATCAGAAAACAGTGTCCCATTTACAAGTGCCAGCCAGGAGAGGCAAACATAGAACTGCGATATACCAATGGACCTGAAGTATGGAGGACCGTGATAAACCCAACCAATCTGCCATGGTGTTGATCCTTATGCTGCGTGCAGCATAGAACTGTGCACACTAGGATTCTCACGTCTGTCACCTTCCTAGCAGTCAAGCCCTTCCCTGTTTGTGTTACCCAGGACTTGACAGAAACAGGAGATTGGGTGTTGTCATATGGTAGAAACGATCCACCCCACTTTCTAGGCTGTCATCTTTATGGGTACGATCTTTGATGGAGCCATGGTTGAAACATTGGACGACTACTGAGAGAGCACATTGCATGTATTGGTACAAATAGCACATGTCAGAACAAAATGCTGGTGGTTTGAACCCATCAGTAGCTCCGTGGGATAAAGGTGAGGAGATACTTGGCTTCACAGCCTCGAAAGCTCTCTGGAAGAGTTCTACTGTAGCACAGGGTTGCTATGCCAACACCAACTCAACACTGGGGTTCTGTCTGATTTTCTCGGAGATATTATGGAAG
>PVJH01018505.1:0-44962 GCA_004026705.1 Nesogale talazaci | reverse complement strand
AAGTGTTCTTTCATTGAGGGAGTACTTGAGTGGAGCCCAAATGTCCATCTGTTCCCTTAATACTAAACCTGTAAATATATGTACAGAGATCTCTCTCCCCATCATCATATACCAATATATTTACATATGCATATGCCTGTATTTAGACCTCTATAAATAACCTTTGCCTCCTAGTTCTTTTCTCTATTTTTTTTTTTTTTGCTTTCTTCTTGTCCAACTATCATCCTCAGTCTTTGTGTTTCAGTGATTCCTCTGGGTTACATTGCCCTTGATCAAGCCTTACCAGGTCTCCTACTCCCTCACTGGCATGGATTTTAGATCACTTGTTGTTCCTTTGTCCCTGGGTTTGTTAATACCCACTTCCTTCCGTCCATCCGCCCTCCCATGTCCCCTCTGAACTAGATTGTTTATCCTGACTATCTTATTTAACTAGACTTGCAGAGATAACAATATGCATCAGAAACAAGACAGAACAAACCAAAGCAACAGAAGAAAGCAAAACAACAATAATAAAAATCCCAGCAAAAACAAAAAAGAAAAGCCTATAAATAGTTGAAAGTCTGTTTGTTGACCTTTAGGAGTGTTTTCCGGTTGAGTCTGATAGGGTGGCAGACACTGGCCCCACAGTCTATTTTTGGTTTTCCCTGGGGACATTGGTGGGCTCCTCCCCTTGCTGTTGTGTTGCACACCCTCAGGGATTTGCCTCGGTGGGGTAGGGTCAGATGGGCGCATTTTTAATTTTACTGATTTTTGCTCTCCCCTTAATGCTGCCAGTTTTCATTTTTGTAGCTGGACTCGAAAACTTAGATTTTTTAAAAAGCATTTTTATGCAATTAAGAAATGCCCGTCTCCAGCAGCAATTCTCCAGGAGCAAGACTGGGCCTCCTACTCCCACCAGAGGGCAAAAAAAAAAAAAATGCCCGTGAAAGCATCGTGTTCTTGCTTGAGAGCATGACCTACTGTTGTTTTGTTTTCTTCACCATTCAGTTTTAAAAGTTTTCTTTCCAATCATTGTACATAGTTCAACGTTGTGGACCCACTAACGTTTTAGAAAAATTTTTTCAGGCAAGAGGAATTTTAGGGTTATTTTAGCTGCCCCCCCCCTCCCCGCTTCTCCATTGTGGTCACTAAGCATGGTCTGTATAATTGCAGCTATTCAGTGGAATTTATTGACATTTCCTTTGTGGCCTAGCACCTAGTCAAGCGGTGAGTGTCTGTGTGTTTGGAAAAACGTTCTCTGCTCGTCTCTGAGCTTGATTCTTTGGACCATGCAGCCGTTCTTTTCCCACACTTCTACCCTGTCGTCCTTCCTTTTTCTTTGCTTGCTGAAACTTTGTGTCTGGTTATCATCCCAGGACAAGGTCCTAGAAGACTTGCCTTGCCTCCCAGTTCACCGCCTCTCTTTGAGGGTCGGTGCATGGGCTACTTATCTTGTCTGTCGTCTCTTCTTTCCACGAGGTCACGGGTGCCTCTTCCTGGTGGCCGCTGCTTCTGCCTGGTTATTATCTTCTGTTATCTTCTGCTTCTGTTATTATCTCGAAGCATGTCTTGGAGCGCTCTGCTCCAAAGCCTCTGTTAACGCTTTTTCCTTTGTTTAGATCTGCCCTCTCACTTTCAGGGTTGGTCTCCCACTCGTGGCGGGATTCTCCACTGTGCTCTTGGCAGTTCAGTCTCCAGTTGGACGCTCTGCCTGCTCTCAGAATTGTTCTTACGCTTGAATCCGTTGCTGAAGCCCCTGTGTCAATTCATCTCCTTGAAGCCTCTCCTCTTTGTCACTGCCCCTCTAGTTACCAAGCACGATATCCTTCTCCAGGGACTGCTCTCTCCTGACAACCTGTCCAAAGTGCGTAAGACAAAGTCTGTCGTCCTCATCTCTCAAAGAGCGCTCTGGCCATACTTCTGAGATAGATTGGTTTGCCCTTTTGGCAATCCATGGTTGCTTTCAATATTCTTCGCCAGCAACACAGTTCAAACACATCTATTTTTCTGCAGTCTTCCTTTTTCACTATCCAACTTCTACATGCACATGAGGTGTGGCAGTTACATAATCTTCTGTTATCCTGAGTGAAGGGGTAGAGTCTAGTCTGTCCATCAGGTCATAGCCAATGAGGCCTCTGTGTGGGCATGGCCTTCTCCTGAAGATTCTGGGAACTCTGGTCTTCCTCCTGGAGGCAGGACACACATTCCCTTTGAGATGTTTCTGCTACCAAGACCCATGGAGTTGGAGGAGCAGTGAGGAGACCCCTCCCAGTGCTGAGATGTTTCCACTGCCACTGGATCCACCAGACCTCCCCCACACATGCAGGCCTGTGCTCTTCCTGCACTCAGAGTCATTGCATGTGTTGTGTGAATCTGAAGAGGAATGTATAGCCTGGTATCAGACCAATGTGCTACTGGACTTATTGTCTTGATCTGGACTGGGTTGGGATGTTTTCTGGCTATGCAATTATGCTTTGATATAAAGCTCTTTCTTATACACATATGAGCGTCTATGCTTTTGTTTCTCTAGTCAACCTGGGCTAACACACGAGGCAATCGAAAATACCATAGCTTTGGTTAGGCGTCGCTCCAGTCCTCAAAGGAACAAGCTTGCTTTTCAATATCCTAGAGTCACATCCTGGCTCTTCACCACTCTGAAGAGGAGAGACCAGTCCCTGGGGAAGGACATTGTGTTCAGTGATGTAGAGGGGCAGGTATAGAGAGGAAGACCCTCAACAAGATGAACGGGCACAGTGGCTGCCACCGCGGGCTCAAGCCTAGGCGCAACGCCGCAGGGAGCAGTGCTTCATTCTCTGGTGCAAAGGGTCCCTCTGGGTCAGAACCAACTCGATGGCACCCTACAACAACCGCGGTAAAGAAGTCTTGTGCGGGGTATCTACGCCACGCAACCTCTCTGTTGGTCTCTTGCCCGCTGCCTCGCTGAGCACTGCTCGTGGGTCCGAGCAAGACGAAATCCTCGACGACTTCAATCGCTCCTCCATTTCTCACGGCAGGGTCTGTGGGTCTGGTTGTGAGGATTTGGAGATGTGATGCAGCCGGAAGGCTGCACTCTCTGCTCTTCACCAGCAGTGCTTCGAGGCCTCTGCCCCCTCAGCAAGCAGGTGGTGTCACTGCACAGCAAAGGCTGTTCATAAGCCTCCTCCAATCCGAGTGCCGCATTCTTCTTCACGTATCCACGTGCAGGCTCTGCACATGCACCTTGAAGTGTTCTGGAATTTCCGTTCTTCTCAAGGCTTTCGGCGGTTCGTTTTTATCCTCACCATCGAATGCCTGACATCGTCAATAGAAAACAAATTGACATCTTTCTGGCATTGTCTGATTTTAGCCCAGACCCCTTTGATATCCACATTTGTACAATTTTGAGGGGGGGGGAGAATGGTGACCCAACAGAATGCTCAAATTATAGAACACTATCATCGATATCACACACAAGTACAATTGGGAGGGAGGCCATCCAACCACAGTTGAAGCTATCCTCCCCGAGGTTCGGGTCGGATGCGGAAGAGAACGTGAATAAAGGGAATCCTTGCTGATGTCCGATGGAGCCAATAGTCACAACAGCAACAATAGACTAAGCTCTTTCTCAAAGGTGGCGCGGGGCTAGTCAAAGTACAGACATCTTCATCCAGGGAACAGTGTCGAAGGACCAGATAGAGACCCGCACACTAGCATCAATTGATCTTTGACAGATCCCTCAAGGGAGTTCAAAGCGGAGAGAGGAATCTTCTCCCTTTTCAACAAATGCTGGAACAATCTATATCCCACCCCCACCTCCCACCAAAGGAGCCCTGGTAGAGCCATGGATTAACCATTGGACTGAAACCCATGAGCCTTTTCTGTGGCACTCTGGTTCCACAAAGATTTCTGAACTTGGAATCTTCTGCTCTCCCCAAACACAAGCATCCTCCCTTTTACCTAAGCATCTGAAAAGCCACTTGGGCAGGAAGACGTCACCTCTGCAGCAGTCAGTTTTTCAAGATGGGAGGGGGGAGGGGGAAGCTCATTCAGTTGCTACCATACACCATTGTGCCAAGGTCACCCCTGCTAGGGTGATAGGTAACCTCACTGGAAGAGTGGTCCCCAACCTTCCTCCTGCTGTGACCCTTGCCTACAATTCTTTATGTGGGCGGTGGTCCCAACCATAAAATTATTTTCTTTTTTTTTTTTGGGGGGGGGCATCACTGCTCTCTGGTGGTGGGAGTAGGAGGCCCAGCCCCACTGCTGGAATTGAACCTCCGTCCCAGTGGGATAAAATTATTTTCATTGCTACTTCATCCTTGTCATTTGGGACTGTTATAACTCCTCATCTAACTATCTGATAGGCAGGACGTATTTGCATCGTTACAAATTGAACATAATTAAAGCACAGCGGTTCATCACTAAACAATATGTAATTCTTTTATTTTTTTTCAATATGCAATTCTATACTGGGAAATATTTATTTCTAATGACAAGTCAATGAAATGTTGTCTTGAAGCATGGTGTAGCATGGGTAGCTGTCTTTACGCTCGTAAGTGATCATTTCTGCGTGGGGGCGGACCCGGCTGGAGACGGGTAGAGGTGTGGTCTCTTAGTTCCTAAGACCATTGGAAAGAGGTGTTTTCCGATGGTCTTAGACAATCCCTGTGAAAGGGTTATTCAACCCCAAAGGGGTTGTGACTCCTAGGTTGAGAACTGCTGTACTAGAAAGTCAAGTCTTAAAAAAAAAGAAAGAAAGAAAAGAAAGTCCAGATAGGGGCAGGAGGGAGCATGTGTGGCTGGAGAAAAGTCAAGCATCCTCCTGTTGTGAGAGGAGAGGAGCAATCTCTTGTTTGGGGCGTGGGGGCTTAACAATACTTACACAGAGGGAGACCCTGCCTGGTACTGTGTTCTTCATTTGACCAAGTTCCTGTCCAGCCCTTGGCGATCCAGACGATGGGGCTCTGGGCTTTGTCCTTTCGCAGTGCGCAGCATCCTTCCTAGGCCTTTCTAGGCCCTCACGCTCACCTGTAGCAGGCGAAGGAACTTGCGTGCTCCCTTGGACGTCAGGCTGAAACGACCTTCTGTGAGAAGAAGCAGACGACGGCTCCCCCGAGGTGAGGAAATCGGTGGCCAGTGGGTTTCCACTCAGTTCTTCTCTGAGGGGGAAGGGTGGCCCAGGGCTGCCACCTGTTTACTATCTTCCTTCCTTCCTTCCTCTCTCTCTTTCTTTCCTTCCTTCTTTCTTTTTAAAGTAATTTTATCAATATCAGCTTCTCATCCTTTCCCCTCTGTCCCTGCCCCCTCCCCTCCATCCCTCAATACTTTATAACTTATTATTGTCATATTTCACACGGCCCGACATCTACCCTCGCCCACTCCTCTGATGTCTGTCCTCCAGGTAGGAGGTCCTGTGTCGATCCCTGTAGTTGCCTCCGTCTCGCTATAATGTTCTCGATCATAAAATGATACTATTGTCTCTAAAGTGAACCAGAAATATGTACAAACCATATATGTATGCCTGTATACATACATATGCATATATATATATGAATTTTGGGTTCACACTTAATATCTAGCCCCAACCTAAGAACAATTATTTCTTCGAACATGGCCCTGCTCAATGCTAGCCCTAATTACTGAAGCTATCGATAGAGAAGTGAGGTGAAGAAATCAAGTGGTACCTAGCCGTCAGAAAGCATAGTATCTAGGGAATCCACAAAGTTCACGTGGGAAAAACACACTGGGCTGTGCGATCAAGGATTGCAAATAATAAAAACTAATTCTGAATGAGGGAATTGTATCAGAGTTTAACTTGTGAGCATTTGGTTGGCAGAGGCTATGCTTGACAGTGGTAGACATAGTGAGATTAAAACCTTAACATTTGATCTGTTCTTCAGTTTTTAATGTGCTTTGCTTTCTTTTTGATTGAGGTTTTTTCTGTTTTGTCTGCCCATTGCTATTGGGAATTGTTTGTTTTTGTTGGTTTGCTTTCTGTCTGTGATTCAACATGCAATCCAGGACAGGTGAGACTACAGAGACTGTCAATGAGTTATAATTGCCTAGGGGCAGAGCAGGGTGGAATGGGCAGAAGTACAGAACTAGCAACCAGGAAGAATGGAAGAAGATGTTCTGAAATTGATTGTGGTGAGATGATTGCACAACTGCTCTTGTTATGATTGAATGATTAAATTGTATGATCTGTGAAGTCTATGCCAACAAAACTATTTCAAAAAGAAGACCAAGAAAGATATTTTTACTGCCTTGGGAACTCAGAGCAGACAGTTGTACTCTCTGTAGGGTGTGAGTTCTACTCTCTGTAATTCCCTCAACAACAGTGGGTGGGAGTGACATGGAGTTACCTCGTACACACAGAAACTAACCCAGACAAAGCTTACACACAAAGCTTACAAAGCTTGCACTTTAAATAGATCCTAGGCCTAAATGTAAAATGGAGAACTAAAACATCTTAGAGAAAACCTAAGAGAAAAAAAAATCAACCTGACCTTGGGTTTGGTGAGAAGTTTATAAATACAGCACAGGCAACCCAATTGAAGAGAGGGAGACAGGTTGAACTTTTTAAAATGAAAGTGTTTTGCCCTGTAAAGGATTCAGACAAGTAACAGACTTCCAGAAGACATTTGCAGAGCACCTGTTCAACACTGGACCTCCATCCAAAATACTAGTATGGGAGTGGTGGGGGGTTAGGGGAGCTGTTATCAAGGAGTTCAAGAAGGAAGAAAATGTTTTGAAACTGATTTTGGTAGCAGTTGTACAACACTGCTTGGTGTGACTGAACTATGGGATGGTATGCTGTTAGGATTCATTCCTAATAAAAATGTTTTTAAAAAATTTAAAAAACATATTAAAATATATAAATGGTAAGGTCAGGTTAAAAAAATAGAATAGAATTCTTTAAAATCAACAATAAGAAAGCAATCCCATTAAATAACGACCAACAATTGTCTTCTATAGAAGAAGGTATCCAGGTGGAACATACCAAATGAAATGACATCCACACTCCTTAGACTCGGTAACCATTTGAGGTGCTTTAAAAGGGCGGCATTTCAGAAGAGCCAGGAGAGAAGGAGGAACGGACACAGGAGACACAGGGAGGAAGTGAGGTCAGCGATGACACGTTGTGGGGACCGTGATCGTCAAGATGAAACAGAATATGTCACATCGTTGAATGTAAAACTGGTGATCTGCTCCATAAACCTTCACCCAGTTTACAATAACAACAATATCCCCCCAAAACCCTGAAAATAGAAAACCTATCCCAAACCATTTGTCCTGAGGGAATTGCGACTCAGATCCCATTGCACACCTGTTGTTTGTAAGGGGCTGTCCAGTCAACACAATGGTTCTTTGTGTGAGCCCATCGTTGCAGTCACTGCCTCAATCCATCCGGTGGAAGGTCTTCCTCTTCGTCATTGACCAACTTTACCAAGTGTGCTATGCTGGGTTGACTAGAGAAATTCAGGGACACTCAGAAATGCATGAGAAAGAACTTTACATCAAAAACTAATTGTATATTAAAAAAACATCCCAGTCCGGTCCAGATCAAGTCCCCAAGTCTGATACTAGCCCATAAGTCTGATACTAGTCCATAAATCTCTCTGCAGACTTACACAGCCATCTGCAATGATGCAGACCACAGGAAGATCACACGTGGGTGGGCGTAAAGTCTTGTGGATCCAATGGAGGTGGAAGCATTCCAGGTCTGGGACAGGCCTCTGCTGCATGCCTCACTCAAGTTATAGCATGGGTCCACAAGACTTAGCAGGAAGACAAAGGCAGAAAGAGAGAGAGAGAGAGAGGAGAAAGAGAGAGAGAGAGAGAGAGAGAGAGAGAGAGAGAGAGAGAGAGAGAGAGAGAGAGGAAATTCCCAGAATCCTCACGAGAAGGCCCTGCCCACAAGGAGCCATCATTAGGCTGTGACATGATTGATAGGCTAAAATCCACCCCTTCACTCTGAATACCATCAAGTTGATGTGAGATTATGTAATTCCCACACCAAGCATGATGTTCTTTACCAGGGACTGGTCTCTCCTCACAATATGTCTGTGTTAGTCCGGGTAGACTAGAGAAACAAATCCATGGACATGCATATGAATGTAAGGAGGAGGTTAATATACAAGAGGAATGGAACATTGAGAAAGCATCCCAACCCAGTCCAGTCCAAGGTCACAAGTCCGATATTAGCCCATATGTCCGATACCAGTCTATAAAGTCTCCTTCTGACTCACGAGACACAGCAATGGCGGCAAATGCAAGCTGATCACAAGTCAGGTGGGTGGAAAGTCTTTGAAGCCGATGGTGTTGCAAACATCTCAGCGCTGGTCGGGGTCTCCAAGTGGCTCCTCCAGTTCTCAGGGTGTGTATCTATCAGCACAGTGCCGTGTGTCTAGTCGGTAGAGCATCTCCAAGGAGTAAGCAGTCCGAGAGAGTTTCTTCCACCTCCAAGGAGGAAATACTAGCGTTTTCCCAGAAGCCTCAGGGGAAGGCCATGCCCACGGAGGTCTCATTGGCTGTGACCCGATTGACAGACTAGATTCCACCCCTTCACTCTCAATCCTCAAATTGACAGATTGGCAGATTAGGTGAATGCCACAGGGTCCATAGTGTATTGGACAAAATCTTACCTGCTTCACTTCTAAGGAGCATTGTGGCTGTACTGTTGGTTTCTCTGGCAGTCAAGCATGATACTTTCAACACGGCTATTATAATGACAGAGACTCGAAATGCCAGTACCTCCCACTGCAGGCCAAGATGTGGAGCAAGAGGAACTGTCATTCACTGCTGGGAAGAATGCAAAATGGTGCAGCTGCTGTAGAGGAAAGTTCCCTACAACACTAAGCCTTGTGTTCCCATAGGGTGCAGCAGTCTCAGCCCAGGCATTCACATAACCCATTCATAGGTTCTGCCCACAACAAACACCTGCCTGCATTTGAAGGCTCCCAGAGTCATCCCAAACTGGCATCTGTATAGTTTAAGATGTCCAGCCATAAGTGAATTACTAAACCATGGGATGAGACAGTGGAATACCACGGTAAGAGAGAAATGGCCTCTCAACCACCAGTAAGATTTGGGTGACTCTGAAAGTGATTTTGCTTGGTGAAAGAAGCATATCTGAAAAAGGGGCATCTCATAGGATTCCATTCATGTAACTTTCTGAAAAAGGGGAAAAAGAAATTCTAGAGATGGCAAACAGAACTAGGACTGCCAGGGGTCATGGGTAAGGGAAGGGAGCATTGAAGACACCAATTTTTTTTAAAGGGAGGTGTGATAGTTGTGACACCTTGGTGGTACCAGGATTTTCAGTGGTTTGGCAGTTAGCATCTGATACATCCTCCTGGTGTGACCTGAGTGTGTAATCCACCCAATGATGGGGTTTCTGTGGAAAGCAGAGCAGTTGTTAAGGGTTTGTGTGTGTGTGTGTGTGGGGGGGGGGGGGCTGCAGCCTCCTTCCTCAGATCCCAGCCCGGCTACAATGGAAAGGAACTTTCTTCACTAGTCTCTCCTATTCCTATTTATTCAGACTCCATCAGAAGTCTTGACTCTTCTTCCTGGTCCACATCCTGCATCTGTCTCGTTGATCTCTGGTTCTTTGAACTTGAGGCCATGACTCTTCTCCATATTGCCTGCCTACCTTGGTAGCTATTGGTGGCCAGTCAACAGTTCACCAACTTTGCATTCACGATGTGCTGATCTTGAACTCAACCCCCTCTGCCTCCAGCAGTCTGTGGTCCTTCTGCTTCCTCGTTCATCCGGCCTGGCAGCTGTCGGAGTTAGGAAATGGATCCAGCTGAACTGAACCGAACTGGATTTACTTGCTTCTGTAACAGTGTGAGCCACAGTTTGTCCATACGATTTTCTTTCTTTCCCTTTATAAGCATCAGTCACTGGCTTTGCTTCTGTAGAGGATCCAGTTAACATAGGAGTGACAATATTCTGGTTAATCCAATAATAGTGGATAGAAGACATCAGGATTTGTCAAAACCTACAGAACCTTAGAGCATATAGAGGCAGCCTTCATATGTATTACACTTTAAAAATTGTGTTGGAGAGTGAAGAAAACCCAAGAAGGAATGCAGACGGTGTCTGTATTGCAAATATAATGTAACAATATCACTGGCAGGTTGGGGGTGGAGATTGGTGGTCTAAGGAATTTTGGAAATCAGCAGAGTCCAGCTAATTTAATGAAACGGCACATAAACACTGTACTTGAGTTGCTAAGTGTTTTTCCCATGGAAGTATAGATAGACTTCTAGAACCGCCACAGATGTCTACTGGAGTTGGATCATGAAGCAAATGTATGGTGGAAGATGGGGAGCAGGCTTCTTGCAGAGAAGGGAGAACAAGAGGATAGGATGAGTCATGTGGTGATGGATTCGGGTTGCTGACATCGTTGTAGACTCATCCTAAGCTCATTGTACGTGCTGATGGTTATGTAGTGAAGCATCGGCAGAGGTGGTTCTCATTCCTAGTGACTCTTTGAACATCATGAAACACCATTGAGTCCCGTGCCGCCATCCTCCCTGTGGCTTTCATGTTTGAGCCTTTATGGCGACCACCATCTCAATCTGTCTCCTTGAAGGTCTTCGTCGTTTTTTGCTGTCCTTCCATGACCCAACATGACTCCATTTCCAGGAGCTGGACTCTCCTGACAACACGTCCAAAGTCTGTGAGACAAAGTTTCACATCTAAGGAGCATTCTGGCCGTACTTCTTCCAAGACACACCTGCTGGTGTTACATGGACACCCTGAGCTGCCAGACGAGGAGAGAGCGCTGTGCTGCGGCAGACAGCTCTTGCACAGGAAGTCAAAGGCACTGGGCAGCCAGATGGTGTGACCCCGAAGACCGCCTGAGAATGAACTAGACCCTTTTGAGGGTGGCTGTTTGAGCTGGTTTTTTCCCCTCTCGGTAGGAGGCAGAACAACAGCAGGGGCAGAACAACAACACTGCCACTCAGGTGCTGCCCTGACTGCAGGTTCGAGTTTTAATTAAATACAAACACACATACATTTTTTTTTAAAAATAAAAAAGCATCAGTTCCCTTCTGAAGAAGAGAAAATATGAACTGACAGTTACTAGAAAAAATAAACAAAAGTAAAGGAAAGCTTTTGCGGGATGACAGCGTTTCTTGGGAACAAAGATTAATTACCCATTCAAAAACACATTCTGGTTCCCAAACCTCAAGATGAAACTACTTAAAGTCTTTCAACAAAGACACTGAACTCGACAGTTTGTCTGTTTGTTTTGTTTTGTTTTGTTTTTTGGGGGGTGGGGGGATGGGGTGCATCACTGCCTCTGGTGGTCGTGGACGCTACCCAGTGCTGCTCCTGAGAGCCGCTGCTGGATTTGAACTGCCAAGCCCGCGGGCCACAGTCCCACACTCAACCACTTTCGCAACTGGAGCTCAGCCCGACAGGTTGTCTATTTTAAACAACACTGCCAAATGGATAAAATAAACATTGAGGGGGCTGAGGCCCGGTGGCGTAGTGGTTGTGCGCGGGACTGCGGCCCACTGGGACGGAGGTTCAATTCCAGCAGTGGGGCTGGGCCTCCTCCTCCCACCACCGGAGAGCAGTGATGCCCCCCCCCAAAAAAAATAAATAAAAAAATAAGCATTGAGAGAGGCAAAGGATCTCAGAGACAGCATGAAAAGGACAGGGCAAAAAATGAAACCAAGAGAACTGAAGACCAAATCAGACTGTGTCTGTATAATCTGTTTTAATTGGTTACTTACTTTTACAATCAAAACAAAAGGAGAAGCAAAGAAATCCACCTCCCAAGGCTTAAACTTTTGCCAAGTGCCCTAGCAGGTTAGATGAATCATCTGTTCACTCAGTCCGTCCAAATCCCAGGTTTGTGAGTAAAACCACTCAATGTTCTTCTTTAAAAAAAAAAAAAAACCACAGCACAGTTTTAAATTTATAAAACAAAAATGTTTTGTCCTGATTAAAGTTCATTTACTTTGAGCCAGCAATTCAAATCTTCCAATAGAAAGAACAACAATAACAACTTGGTAAACCCTCACTCACTTACCATGTGACGTGAAATAGCTAGCTAGCGAGGGAGAGGATAGATAGATATGAGGACAGCAAGTCGTACAGGTGATGCCCACCTTCCCAACAGGATCGCTGAAGACAAGATGGGTTCATAAGCAAATGTGGTGAGGAAAGTTGATGGTGCCCAGCTATCAAAAAGATATAGGTCTCTTTATCTATCTATCAATCAATCAATCAATCATCTACTGCTGACATTGCTTGCTGGAATTCTGATTGGTGTTGAACCTGTGGGCTGAGTTGGAAGTGCTTTTATTTCAGTTTTAAGCAGTTTCATTCGCATACAATTCACATACAATTCAATGGCTTGATTGTAGTGAGAAGACATAGTCAACTCCAGGACATTCTCTTCTTCCTTGGATTCATTGCTATTACCTCCCCCTGCCCCTTTACCTTCCCCTGCCATAGGCCTAAGCAAGTATAACTCTAGTTACTGTCTCTAAGGATTTACCTAGCCTGAAATTCATGTACAGAAAGGCATACCAAAGGAAGAAGGAAAGTAAGAAAGAAAGCAAAAAGAACGCCAAATAATAATAATAATAAAATAGACACATTTGGGCTGAGCCCCGGTGGTGTAGTGGTTGAGTGCGGGACTGCAGCCCACTGGCTTGGTGGTTCAAATCCAGCAGCAACTCTCCAGGAACAAGGCTGGGCCTCCCACTCCCACCAGAGGGCAGTGATACACCCCCCAAACAAACAAACAAACAAACAAACAGACAAGCAGACACATTTGCCAATACTACTATTAAAACAAAACCAAACAAATAGAGAAAACAGCAACCAGAAAGAGTTGTGCTCTCCAGCTGGTGTGATCCAAGGATTGTAAATAACAAAAATCGAAAGGAGGGAATGGCATCTGAGCTTGCACTGTGAACACCTGGTTTGCAGAAGGCTGTGGAGGACAGTGGAAGCTCCAAATCCATGCGCAGAGTTCACACGTGGATAAAGCCTCGGCTGAGTCCCCTTCAAGTATGGCTGAGGCAGGGGACAGCCCCGTTAGCAGACAGCTTTGTAAAGTCGATTATGGCAGACACAGGCCAAAGTGTAATACCTTATCATTTGAGCTCCCTTTTGACCCGTTTTAAAGATGTGTCAGGCATCATTTCTTATTTGAGTGAAGGAGAAATGCCTGTGGATTAAAACCCTGAAGACTCTCTGACCACAGACCAGGGATGTGAGATACCTTGCCAACAGGCAGAATGTGTCTGGAAGTGGGTTGGTGCCGACCTATGATCCATTTAAATTTGTTCTAGTGTTTAATATTTTCTGCTTTCTTTAAAAAAAAATCATTTTACTGAGGGCCCGAACAATTCTTATCACCATGCATGCATGCATCTGTGGTTATGAATGAACGAAGATACAGAGGAATGAGAAGCACACAGAATGACAATGTAAGAAAGCAGAGGGCTACAGTTCACTCAGGCATGCAGCAAAGAACTGAGTTGTGTGCTTTCTCTCTTTTTTTCACGCTCAAATTTGGGAATAGTTGATTGGTTGCATTTACTCAGAATGTTTTAAAATTTGATAAGTAACTTTCTTAAAGCAACATTATCAAAAAACCCCGGGTCATCTGGTGCTGTAGAAGTACAATCTACAAAGCAAAGAACAAAGACACTCACTCACGGACTGTTTGTATCTCCCTGAAAATCTACACGGACCTGTGTGCAGACTATGCTGATCCCAATGTGTATCCTTGAAGTTTTGATTTGTACCCAAGTTCTAGCCATGCTCTGGCTACATCCATCCATCGTGTCAAGCACATTGGTACATTTGTTGCCCTCATCATTCTCAAAACATTTGTTTCCTGCTTGAGCCCTTGGTATCAGCTCCTTATTTCCCACCACCCCCCTCAATGACAATGAATGCAAGAATGAAGAAAATGTTCTAAAACTGTGGTGATGATTGTACAATTCTCCTTGATGTGAATTAACGATTTAATATTATGATAATGAACTATATGCCAACAAAACTGTTGGGGGAAAAAGAATGTGCTCTTATTTTACACAGCATTCTGTCTGTGAGACTGGGCCATGCTGGTAAATACATCCATTTTTAAATTAATGGAATCCATTTTTAAAATTAATTATCTAAAATTAATTAATTAATTTAATTAATTAGCTAAAATTAATTATTTAGCTCCACAGCATTCTGCGGCATGGTCGGTTCCACCCTCTGCTTATCCATTGTCTAGATGTTGGGCAATGGGGTGGTTTTGAGTCTTAAAAGCTGCTAGGAGACTCTTACAATCCATACATGAATTGTATCAAGCATATTTGCACATATGTTGCCATCATTATTTTAAAAACATTTTCTTTCTGCCTGAGCCCTTGGTAACAACTTCTCTTTTTTCCCTTTTCCTTTTCCATTCCCACCCTTGTGAACCCTTGATAAATGATAAATTACTATTATTTTTTGGGGAGGGCATCACTGCTCTCGGCGGTGGGAGTGGGAGGCCCAGTCCCACTGCTGGAATTGAACCTCCGTCCCAGTGGGCCGCAGTCCCACGCACAACCACGACGCCACCGGGGCTCGGCCCAAATTATTACTGTTTTTATCTTACATTATCTGCTTGTCTCCTTTCACCCCTGTTTCTGTTGTTTGTCCCCCTGCAAGGGGGGGTGCGGTGAGTTGTCTGTTGATCATTGTGATCCATTCCCCCTTTCTCCTTATCCCCCCCCCCCAACTCCCTTCAGGGCATTGCCCCTCCCATCACTTCCTGAAGGTTTCATCTGTCTTGGACACTTGATTGTGTCGACACCTTGCGATCATACAGGCTGATGTCCTTCTTCTGGGTGGGCTTTGCTGCTTCCCAGCTAGATGGCTGCTGGTTTCATTTCATGGTGCTAGGACCCCAGACGATATCTCATTTGATAGCTGGGCCCCATCAGTTTTCCATTACCACATGTGCTTATGCACACATTTTGTCTTTAGCCATTCTTTCGGGAAGCTGAGTATCACAGTGCCAGCTTATTAGAACAAATCATTCTTGTGCTGAGGTAGGACTTGAGTAGAGGCCCTGTCTGCTTCCCTAATACTTAACATATACATATATGTACATAGGTCTATATCCCTGTTGTTACATATAACATGTACACATGCTTATATTTATACTTCTGGAAATGTCTTTTGCTTTCTAGCTCTTTCCTCTATTTCTCTTACTTTCCTCCTGCCCTGCTCTCATGTTTGAAGCTTCCTTCAGCTCTCAGCAATTCTGTCATCTACAATGGCCTCAATCAAACCCCACCAGGCATTCTACGCCATCCCGGCCATTGATTTTAATCTCTTATTGATCCCTTGTCCCTGGGTTGGTTGGCTTCTCCCCCCCCCTCCCCTTTATGTGCCCCCCCCATTGTTTTCTCCTCGGGATTGTTTATCTTGCGCATGTTATATAGACAGACATTAAAAAAAAATGGAAAAAACAGGGGGGAGGGCGGGGCCTATAAAAGTTTTCGGGTCCGTCTGCTGGCCGTTAGGTATGTTTTCCGATTGAGTCTGATGAGGTGCCAAGCCCTGCCCTCTGAGTCTGGAGTCTATTTTTGCATTCCTTGGGGACTTGGCTGCGATGCTGCCCTGGCTGCTCTGTTGTGTTCCCTTCATGTTTCGCCCCGGTATGGGGGCGCAGGGGTGCTGTTGGTCCGGGCACAATCCACACCCTGTGTCTCCAGTGCTGTCCTCTGCAGCACTCTGGCTCTCCTGGCAGGGCCACACCTACAATCTTCCCTAGGCCTTGCCTGCCCTGAGCAGGAGTGTTGTCCTCGAGGCTTGTTCGGCCAGAATGTGGTCCACTCCCTCTCTCTGCCTTACTTTGCTCCCGTGTGGTCTGGGCAGATCGGTCACTCCGTATCTTCAATGCTCTGTAGAGCCGTCTTCTGGGGAGGGGGATCCACGTAGCTGAGGTAGGGGCCGGCTCTGAGGACCTCTGTTGAGTTTGCGGCTTCATGCCGCTACGCTGCCCTCAAGGCTTGGCGTCCCTGGTAGAGGTCTGGTCCCTCTGCCCCTTTGTTAGGCGTGCTTTTGTGCATGCCTTTAGGGGGCAGTGTACTGCCGGTCTGCTCCGGCCCCTGGGGAAGAACATCCTGTGTGGTCAAGTGAAGGGGCAGCAAAGGCGGGCAGGCCCCCACGGAGATAAATGAACCCCATGGCTCTGTCACAATGGGCACAGGAACACTTGCGAGCAAGGTGCAGGAGCAGGCAGTGTTTCCACCTGTTGTGCACTGGGGTGCTCCGGTCAGAACTGATCCCACAGACAGCCCCTAAAGCTGCAACATAGGGTCATCGCCCTTGGAAGCCTCCCCACCGATGCCGGCTCCCAAGGTCAGGCTGGCTCCCAAGGTCAGGCTGGTGTCGCGTCCGTAGGCATCGCTGGCTGCAGAGCTTTCCTACGGGGCCCCACCACGCTCTAACCTTGATGCCTTTGAGCTTCACCTTGTCTTTTCTGGGGAGAGGCTCATTTCTTTTCTTGGTTACAATGATTCATCCATTCAAAAAACGGTTCGTGACAGCATCTTGTGAGTGCTGGAAGGAACCCTGGTGGGTAAAGGCTACGCCTTGGGTTGCCAAACGCACGGGTAGCAGTTTGAAACTGCCAGGTGCTCCTTGGGAGAAAGAGGCTTTTGGAGACACCAGACAGAGTATGATATGACAGAGCACTAATAATTTAGAAATTATCAAGGGTTTATGAGGGGGGAGTTGAGAGGGAGGGACAAACATGAGGAGCCAATGCCAAGGGTTTAGATAGAAAGCAAAGGTTAGGAGAATGATAAGGACGTGGATGTAAGATGTGTTTGACACACAATGGACTTGGGTTTTTTTTCTTCACACAATGGACTTATGTATGGATTGTGATAAGAGTTGTATGAGCCCCCAATAAAAGGACTTTAAAAAACAAACGCAAAACTGCTAATTACAAGAATGAGGAAAATGTTCTAAAACTGATTGTAGTAATGATTGTACCACTCTTCTTAATGTGATGGAACTATTGAGCTTTATGTGAATTATATGCCAATGGAGCTGTTGAAAAATAATAAAAAATGCCCTCTGGTTCTCAAATGCTTCCTCCCACCCAATTATCATGATCCCAATTCTACCAGACAAATCCAACTAGACCAGGGGATGTCACTGAAGTCAGAAACATGGGGAATTGAGGACAAATGATCCCTCAGGACTGGTGGTGGGAGTGGTGATACTGGGAGGGTGGAGGGAGGGTGGAATACAAAGGGAAACAAATTTCAGGGATCTACATATAACCTCTTCTCTGGGGTATGGACAACAGGGAAGTGAGTGAAGGGACACATTGGACAGTGTACAATATGAAAATGTAATAATTTGTAAATTATTAGGGGTTCATGGGGGGGAGAGGGGAAGTATGGGGAGCTGGGACTGGGGGCCTGGATGGAGGATGGATGTTTTGAGAGTAATGATGGCAACAAGTGTGTAAATGTGGCCTGCATACAATTGATGTATGTATGGATCGTGATGGGAGTTGTTTGAGCCCCCAATAAAATGATTTATTTTTAAAAAAGAGGGAAAGAGGAGCTGATACCAAGGGCTCAAGTAGAAAACATTTGGAAATGATGATGGCAACGTGTACACATGTGCTTGATACAAATGATGTATGGAATGTTATAAGAGCAGTAAAAGCCCCCAATAAAATCATTGAAAAAATAATAAAAAATAAAATTCTTTCTTGTATATTAAAAAAAAAAAAAGATGAAGCGCTGTACTCCTGAAAAGAGACACAGTGTCGGAACCCCCCAGGGCTACTTCAGCCCTGTCCTCTAAGTCTTTGGTCTCGGTGACGTCAGATAAAAAGACAGGAGAACAAGATATTCTAGCGGTGGGAAGAGACAGCAAATAGACACATGTTACCCGTGGGGTGAGCCCTGAGTGTGTGCAATTAAATCCGTCAGTGAGAGGACACCGGGCAGAAAGTAAGGCAGGTGGAGCGAGACGTCGCCCTCCTTCCACCTCCTCCATCCTTGCCCCCTCGGCCGAGGATGGCGCTTCGAACCTGGCCTCCTTCTCTCGTGCACGTGGTTCACTCCAGCCTGGGGCGCACGCTCGTCCCCCGCCCGACGAGCATTTCGATAACAGTCCACGTCCAGTTTACTCTTTCTTTTCTTCAGAGTGAAGAAGTTTCGTGGCTCTTGGCAAGTCCCGCTCTGGTTCCTAGCACCTGTTTAGCCTTGCTTCTGCAGCAGCTCTGTGTTCTCCCGTGTTTGCGGACGCTGAGTCACGGCCCCAAGGCTTGGCTGATTTGGGGGCAGGCCGGGTGGGGCAGGCTGGAATGCATCCTGTCCTGTTTCTTGCAAGCATAGAGCCCAGAGACCTTTCTTTCTACTGGGGCTTCGAACCAGAGCAGACACTGCACGCGCGCGCACACACACACACACTCGCACACACACACACACACTCCAGGTTCCCCTGATATCCTGCAAATCTCCTGACTGCTGCCCGGTCCAGGGGAGCTGGAGGGGGCCCAAGGGCCAGGTACGTGGGGATCTTTGCTTCTGATTCACAAGAAACATTTTAGTGCTTTGTTGGCTGCACCCCCACCCCCACTTAAAATCCTCCTTGTTTCTGGAGCACTTCGAAGGTTATAGACAGATCGCAAAGACGGCACACCTAGTTCCTTTCCCTCCCCCATCTACATCCCCCTGTCGTTCACATCTGGCTTCTCTATTCCGGCTTCTCTCCACAGCTTTCCTCTTCCAGGAAGAGTGTGGTCAGAGACTGTTTGAGGGCACCGTGTTGCTTAAACTCTGATTCTCCTCCATGTCTAGGAGACAGGGCAGGGGGAAGTGTCCTCGGGGTGCAGGGGTGAAGGGCTGGAGGGCGAGTGGAAGGTCGGTTGGTGGTTGGCGGCCACCTCACCGTGACACGCTGAGGCAGAACGGACTTGAGGGCAGTGGGTTATGGGCAGGATAAGGGCACTCAGGGTTACCGGTGTAAACCTGAGTTTATGTTCTATGGCACGACCCCGGGCGGATGCACTTGCAGTCTCTATTCTCCAATCTCTCTTTGTTCCCCTTCCTGTCTTCTTTCAGTGTGTCCTTCATCCATCCTTTTGGGGGCTCCATTTTCCCCCAACAGGGTCTGTGGACCGGTATTACCTGACCAGGCTGTGTTCCTAGACTCGCCCGAGTGCAGTGCTCTGCTCGCTGCCCTGGGGCAGGGGGAATGCGTCGACTTGGTCTTGCCCCTGGGGGCAGGGCTGGCACCCAGCTTTAAGACACAGCACAGAGCTCAGCCAGCTCAACAGAGATGCAGATATTCTGATGGTGGGGGCCTTTTGAGTCAAAGATCAGGGCTGGGGCTTCCTCTGTCATCTCTGTTATTGCCTGCTATGTGACTTAGGTGGGTCCTGCCTCAGTTTTCCCATTTGTGAGGTGGTGGCTGGCAGTGGTGGCTGATGACCTCTGAGGGTCCTCTTGGCTGGGAAGAGAGTGGACTCTCTCACTGTCTCTGCATGCAAGCTGGGCCAGGCAACCCCCTGGAGTTGGCCGGAGTGGGGTGGTGATCCCAAGCTGGGCACCGCGTCTCCCTATTGGGCAGGGAGCAAGCAATTATCTTCATGAGTGTTCTCTTGGCTAACTCCTGTGCAGGAGAGGGCCCTCTCCCCAGAGTCATGCCCGGGGCTGCCTTTGGATTGAGAGCACAGGCAGCAAATACCACACTTGGGGTCTTGCTTGGCCCAGGACCTGCTTGGAGGTACCTCAAGCTGCTGCCTGGGGAACTGCTGTCCTCAGGTGCACAATCTCCAAGGAGGGAGGGGGAGGAGGAGGGCATCATTGAGAAGATGGGATGGGAAGTCCTGGATCTCCACTCCCAGGGCCCAACTCTCTGTTTCAAGAATGCCCGCCTTCCAGTCTTTCTCCTCTGAGTCCTTGTCCTTACTGCTTTCTACACCATCTGTGCCCACCCCCTTCTGCATTTGAGTGAACTCCTACTCACCCTTCAAAACCCACAGCGAAAATTCCTTCTTGTGACACATGGCTGTGTCCTGGCATCCATCGCCCTGAGTCACATTAGTCACTTCCAGCCCAAGTCCCCATACAGCCCTGTTGTTCCTGGTAGGCAGGGACAGGTCTGACTCACCCTTGGGGCACAGGCAGGGGAGGCAGTTGTAACGTACCATTACCTGTCCTCTGTGATCCTGTGGGGAAAGGAGAGCAGAGGGAAACTGCTGCAGCCCCCTTTTCCAGAGCTCATTCAGTCTGCTGGGGACTGCGGGCGCAAGCGGCCTGCAGGTGGCAGCGGGCACCCGCGCACAGGTGACCTGATTGGCGGGTGGAGCCGCAGCTGCCGCCGGGTGCACTCTAGCCTGTTTCCATCAGGGGCCTTGACTGTCGGGGCAGCCCCGCCCCGCCCCGGCCCCGCCCCGGCCGCGGGCCCTGAACTGGACTGGAGACGCGGCCGCGGCAGGTGCAGAGCTGCAGACTGGCTCCCGAGCCACCCAGCATGGGCAACAGAGGGAGCCGGGTCGACTTCGAATGGGTCTACACGGACCAGCCGCACACGCAGCGGCGCAAGGAGATGCTGGGTGAGCTGGGTTGGGGCGCCAGGTTGGCGGGGACAGAGCGACCCCCCCTCCCTCCCCGCCCCCCCGCCCCCCGCCGGGGCTACCTGCGATTCTGGGGAAGGGACAGGGCAAGTCCGAGCTCAGGCTGGGGCCATCCGAGGCTGGGTGAGCTGGGATGGGGGGCTCCAGAAATCGGGGAGAGCCTCAGCCAGGGCATGCCGCGCCAGCTGCACCGAGGGTCTGCGTTGCGCTTTCTGGGAGCGCCCCAGGACCCGACAGACACTCCCCTGGCGCCCCCAGGGCGTGTGGGACGAGCGCCACTCCCTCGGCTGGAGCCTTGGGTCTAAACTCCAGACAGCTTGGAAGCCGCAGGTGCAGACCGTGCTAGGGACGGTCCAACCCCCCCCCCGCCCCCCCACGCCGCCGCCCCGGGGCACTGTGGGGGCTAAACCACCTCCGGGGTACCCACTCTCCAGACTAGCCCTTTTTCCCACTAACCCCCAGTCATTTCCTGGCTCCGCACGGCTCGATGGTGTTTCGCAAGCGGTTTATGGGGAGCGTTTGTTGCGCACACGTTCTAGTCCCTGGCTCCCCTGCTCCCGGCTAGCCAGCCCCTCCCCGGTGGTCACTTTGCAGATTACCCCACGCCGTAGCCACCACCTGCATCATCCTTGTCGGGCAAACCTTTCCTCTCCCGCAGTCCACCAGTGAAACCACGCTGCTTCTGCACTGGGTGACTGGCTTTCCCGGCCTTCCAAGGACTGCTGGGGTGATTCTCTGTGTTGCTGTCTTGCCTGGGAATGTGGGAGAGCCCTCCCTGCTGGGGGAGTGCCCCCACCCCTTTTTGTAATTTGCTTTCTTCCTCACCGGGGCTGGTGCTTGGTAAAAACTTGTAAATTCAGTCTTAGTGAGTGCCCTTTCTTGTGAGTTTTTCCCTTTGTTGTCTGCCCCACCCAAGATGATGGGAACATTCATCCCCAGTGTACCTGCATCTTCCTTCCATCCTTTCTGCCCCTCTCCCTCTCTTTTCTTTTTCTTTCTTTCTTTCCTTCCAGTAACCATTGTTTTGGGGGGCTCTTACGAACCTTATAGTAATCCATCATAACAATTGTTTTGAGCACACTTGTGCATATGTTTCCACCAACATTTCCAAAGCATTTTCTTTCGACTTGGTGCTTGCATCTTTCAAACCTGGAGTGTATTTACTGGTTGCCGCCACTGTCATGGGGCCCGACCAGGGCTGGACTGCTGGGCAGGCTTGTGACTGTCTGGGTTTCTCCTGTGAGGTGGTGGGTGTCATTGAGTGGGATCTGACTCATGAGAGACCCCAGGGTACCACAGAGGGAATCAGGGTCCAGCCTGGTTCCATGCCTACAGCCATGATGTCCACCTGCCTCTGTTAGCTCTGACCCTCTGCTTTACCAAGCAACAAGCCCTTCTCCAGGAACCGGTCCCTCTTTTCCAAAGAGGTGGTCCTTCCTGGAGGTGGTCACAGGAGAAGGCTGGGTCCCTGGCAGGGCTGAGGCTGGAGCCAGGGCTCCCTGGGATGATCTTGGGTTTCTCCTGG
Organism: Nesogale talazaci; assembly: GCA_004026705.1. Lineage (NCBI taxonomy): Eukaryota > Metazoa > Chordata > Mammalia > Afrosoricida > Tenrecidae > Nesogale > Nesogale talazaci. The sequence goes on along the minus strand of PVJH01018505.1, from coordinate 22,844 downwards.
AAGGACTCACTGGCCGGCAGTGGGAAGACACTCCAGCCAGCATCCCGGCGCCTAAGGAAGTCACAGTGCAGGGGCTAGCACCTGACCCTCTCCCAGAGCCCCCTGTGGGATCCAGGTGCTCCGGCCTGCAACCTCAATGGTCCAGCCTGTCCAAGGGGCCCAGTGCATCCTGCTCGCAGAGTGGATGTGTGGCGGCAATGAGGTCTCACAAGGGAGGTGCCCAGTGTGGCAGCTGGCTTCTCAGGACTCAGGAAAGGCTCTCTGAAGAGAGAAACAGGGCCCTGAAGCCTTCCCACCAACCAGAAAACTTCCAGGAGACGGTGGTACAGAAGGACTGGACCACTTGGAGGCAGGGTAGCATTGGTCACTTGAGGCTCTCTGGGGGTTCTGTAGCCCTCCCCTCCCCTGAGGGCACTTGGTTTGGAAAAGGGATTCATTCTCTCTGGCTGTTTGCAACACGGCTTCCAGCTTGGATGCCCTGCTGGCTCACTCGCTCAGCTGTGCTCAGGTTGCTGGTTTCAAAGCCACCTCCTGCAGAAAGCCCGCCTGGTTGCTCTGCTGGGTCTGGTCCTGAGAGGGTCTTTCTTGGGGCTCCTCCTCACACACCCCCCCTCCCCTCCAGCTCTGGTGCCTGAGGAGAAGGCTGAGGAACTCAGCCCAGCGCCATCTCCCTGGCCAGGAGCCTGCTCAGCTCACATCCACTCATTCGCCATGGGACCCTGGGCAAGGGCACCCACAGGAGCAGAAGGAGGCATGGGCGAGCTCAGCAGGTGCAGTTCTTCCTGGCCAGCCCAGCCCTTGTGCAAATGGGGACACAGCCAAGGCCTTGCTCCCAGGGTTGATGATTCACTGCATCACCGCATGGCCTGTGTCAGAGGGAGGCTGCACCCTAGGCAGCCGAATTTTCTCACGTCGACCGCCAGGTCTTTCTTGTGTGGTGCCAGGAGAGGCGGGTGGGTGGACTCGAGCCCCCAGCCTTTTAGTCAGCAGTAGAGCGCCTTAGCCGTTTTGCACCATCCGGGACCCCCACTATCTCGCCTTGGTAGAAACGATCAGGGCTGGGAAGTAGGGGTGACTCCCTTTCTCTAAGACCTGGGATGCCCCTGGGTGCTGAGAGAATGTTCCGGCTGCCCACCAGTTTCGACTTTCAGAAGCGGCACCACATAGGGCTCAGAAAGTGGCTTGCCCAGGACCCTGGAGCCTGGGGGCCTCTGAGCTGATGCCTGCCAGCTCCAGAATGTGCTTCAGCCACACCCAGGTGGCCTGCACCCATGCCCCTGCCCTGGAGACCAGTGGGTCACACTCAAGATCCTAATCATAGTTGGCATCACAGCCTGGCATGTGCATGCAGATGAGTCCGCCTGGCTCCAGCTGCTGGGTGGGGCTCAAGTCCAGGGCCAGTCCTGGCTGGGCAGGTGGGGCTTCCCAGGCTCAGAGTCTGAGAAAAACAGGGACCTTTTGCAGCCCCTGTGACACATCTCCCAGGTTCTCCAACTTGAGAGGGCCAGGGTGGGCCCTGGCAGAGACTAAGCCAAGTGTGTCCAGGGAATGAGCTGTGGGCTATGGACTTGGCTTTCAAAGACAAAGAGCTTTGTGACTTTTTTTTAAGTTATGAGACTCGGGCATGATCATGGACAACAAAGACAGGAAGCCAGGCAGGCGGACTGTTTGCTTAGGAAGGTGATGGGCGAATGACAGACTCCCACGGCACTGCTCAAGCTCCAGGGGGAGTTTGTGCGTGCTTGTTGTCCCCCAGCCACAGAGCTGGTCCAGGTGTGGAGTGTGGGTGCTTACAGGGTCACCCTCTCTGCTTGCCCTGAGCCCAGTGATGGCCTGCAGACTGGCTGGCCCTCCTCCACCCACCAGGGTGGCGGCAGGCACCTCCAGCTCTGCCTGCCTGGGGAAAGACTCTGACTGGCCTGGTGTAGGGACAGGGTGGAGCTCAGGAACGCTGTAGGGTCTGTCCCAGAACACCTGTTCTAGCGTGTATCGCTGGATGCTGAACTGACCACACGGTTTTTGGTGTCCTGGCACCTAGAGAGTCTGGTTGGCACCTGCTCTTGGTTTATAACAGGGGGCCTAGTGGCACGAATGGAAAGGTAGGTGGTTTGAATCCAGTGGCTGAGTTTTGAGAGAGAGAGCAGTCCATGGTGTGAACTAGCCGGATGGTAAACGTGGAGGGGTTGTGACAACGACCCTCCCCCCTCCTGGGGCAGAGAAAGGAGCTGTTGTTGAAAAAAATGACACCAAGAGACTTCTTTACCTCTGGGTGGACACTCACCTCCACTTTGCTTAAAGCAAAACCAAACCCAAACAAAAACGAGCCAAGAAGAACGCTCGCAATACCTTTCAAAGTGAAAGGCCAGGCTGCATTTCCAACTGGAATGAGAGGAGTCCTGTGAGTGGCTGGACTTGGGATTTGGGTGGCACAACAATCGGGGCACAAAAAGCAGGCCAGGTGGCGCAGGGGGCTAAGCACTGGACTGCTGCAGGCAGCGTCGATGGTTCCAGTCTGTCAGCCTCTCCACGGGATCAGGCTGAGGCTGTCTGCTCCTGTACAGGCTGGTCATCTCAGGGACACTCTACAAGGACGACTTGATGGCAGTGGGCTTGTGGTGGGGGCTCTGGCTGGAGCCTCAGGTTGGGGATAGGTTGCTGGCCGAGTGGTGAGTGGTTCCAGCCCAGCCGGCAGACTGCCCGCTTTTGTGGAGGTCACGGCTGAGAAGACCCCCAAGGGTCAGAACTAGCTGTCCGTGTGGGGGGGCGTCGTGATTGGAAACCACCTGATGGCTTCGGGCTGGGCTTGTCTCTTTCTGGCTAAGTGCTTAGCTGTTATCCCCGAAGATGGAGGCCTGTCCGTCCAGGTCCAGCCGTGTGCAGATGCCTGGCAGTAAGCTTCTGAACCGTCCCAAACGCCGATCAGCTGCCAGAGCCGATGCTGACGCATGGCCACCCCCCAGACCAGGGGAGAGCTGCCCCCGGAGGCCTCCTCTGCTCCTCTCTTGCTCTCACCTGGTCCATGCGGACTCACAGCCACCCATGAAGTGGGTAGCCCGACACGGACGACCGCCAGCCTCGGGAAACCCTACGGGTCTCCATCCCGCTGTCCCTCCCCCGGGGGCCACTCTGAGTCCAGCTGAGTTGATGGGCCTTTGGTGGGCGACCCCTCTCCAGGATTCATCCGCAAAGAGCAGAGACGTCGCTCTCTAAAAAAGACGAGGAGGAGGGGGATGCTGGGTGGGGAGGGCGATGGCTGGTGCCCTAGACAGGAGGCAGGGTTCCTGAGGGGGCTTCTGAACCTGTCTAGAATTGGCCTTGTCCTCCCTGCTCAGATTCTCCAAAGGGTCTCCACTGCTAAAAGCCACCTACCCTGCCTGCTGGTACTGCCAGCCTTCTAGGGGCCCCGTGGAAGGCGCCACCCTCTCCCCACCTTGAGCCATGAGCAGCCGCTGCTCCCTCGGCTTGACCGCTTTCCCCCGCTCTTTGGCAAAGACTTGGCCTTGCAACCCCTCTCCACGGTCCCAAGGAGTGGGAACCTACCCACGGCAGCGAGTTCGGGTTTACATCCCCTGTTCCTGTAGGTCTTACCTTAAATGCCCTTTGCCAAGAAATGCTCTCTGACCACACCCCGTCTCACACTGCCACACCCCAGCCCATTAGAGACAAGCCCATTGGAGACCAGCGCCCTCCATGGGGAACCAGAAGCCACGGTTTATGCTGCTGCTGCCTGCTCCGGCCTATCGTGCAGCAGGAAGCACCCCAGGGGCCCTGCATCACCCTCACAAGTGTTCCTGAGCCCATGGGGGCAGCCACTGTGCCAACTTATCTTGCTGAGGGCCTCCCCTCCCCAGCTGCCCCCCTCTCCCGAGCACTCTCTCTCCAGACCACACGTCCAAGGTCAGTAAGACCACATCTCGCCCATCCCCGCAGGAGCGCTCTGGTCCTTCCAGCACTCACAGTGTTTCCAGAGTCGCCTTGCCCAATTCCCCTGGGGTCCACCTTTTTCTGTCATGGCCGAGTTCGAGGTCCAGTGTGGTGCTCAGAAGCAATACACACGCCAGCCCCTGCCCCCCCCCCCCCCCCCCCCCCCCCCCCCCCCCCCCCCCCCCCCCCCCCCCCCCCCATCTTCCCCCTACACTTGTCCTTAAATTGACCCTGCTTACCCCTCTCCCCCAGCAGGGGCACAGCGGTTGGCACATAGCTGCTCCCAGCTTGATAGCTGAGAAGTGAGCACAGACTACCCTACCAGGGTCAGACACCTCCGCCAGGCTTCTGCCCCCTGCAGACAAATACTCCCATACACCCTGCTGCCTGGTGGTGCCCCCACCCTCCCTGCTGGGCTGGGATTTGCTAGCCCTGTGCCCACCTGGTGGCTTAATCTTGGGCAGTCTTTTAAAAGATAATTTTATTGGGAGCTCTTACAGCTCTTAAAATCTTGCACGCATGCATGGCCTCAAGGATATCCGTACCTACATGTTGGCCAGTCTTTGAAGATTGTCCATTTTCACGGGTCTCTCTAGCAGGATTCCTGGCCGGCCCTCCCCATCTTTATTTTGTGAACCTTGTGTTCATGTTCTTGGCTCATTCTGCCACCGGACTATTTGTTTGTCTTGCATTGTGCGCGGGTTTTAATAGGAGCCCTTCCAGAAGGGGGTTTCAAAGCGTTGGCGGAAAAAATGGGATTACAAGGCAGTGGAATTTCCCCATGAGCGTTTGTGTTTCGTTTTGTGCACTTGCAGATCCTAAAAGGCATGCCTGATCGAGCTACCGTTATGATACAGGTAAAGCCCACCGGCTGCTCCTCAGGAGAAAGACACTGGCGGTCTCCTCCTGTAAGATTACAGCCCAGGATGCCCCGGGGGCAGGTCGGTCCTGTCCCACAGGGACCTGGCTCAGTAGCAATGGACCGAGTGTGGGTCAAGTTAGTACCGAATGACGTAGGAGCGTCACCAGAAGATGGAAGGGGTATGTGGGGTCAGTGCACACTCGGATTACATGTGGCCCCTCGTTCAGACCCACCAGCCGCTCTGAGGGAAGACGTTGAGGGGGCTGTGTGCTTCCCAGACTTGTAGCCTCGGGACCGCAGGCAGGGACAGATCTCCCTGTCGGCCCACCTGTGCATCAGCCTTGGTCGATGGCACTGGATGCCGTTTCCAGAGGTGGGAGGTGACCAAGAACCCGTGGTATTGGTGGCAGTAGGTTGGGGGCTCTGGTTTGGGTGGTAAAACCATCCCTAGAATCCATTTGAGGACATTTCCATTACCCCCAAACAGTCCCTCATGACCCAGCCAAGTCACTCCCCACTCCCACCGCAGCATCTGAAAACCCCCATCTTGCCAGCGTCAGCTTAGAAGGCCACAAGACTTCTGTGCGTGAGCGCCCCTCTGCCGGGTCCTGGACACACCCATCCTTTGTCTTCGGCCCTTTCCCCGACTGCTGGTCTGCGGGTCTAGCCCAAGCGTGTCATAGACCTTCCGTCGATATTTGCCCACAGACTGAGGAGCAGGTCGATCGAGAGGCAGTGAGGAGGTGGCACGCGGGGCCTCCTGCAGGTGCTCCAAGGGCGCTGCCCCCTGCCCTTCCTATGCCAGCCTCCCCCCACCCCACCCCGGCACCCCACCCCCCCACCCCTACCGACGAGGAGAGGCAAGGAGGAGAGGGACCTGTCTTTTGCTTCAGACGGGGAGAAGGATTCGGGAAAGAGCGGGCCGTGGACCCGAGGTTTAGCTAGGATCAGGGCCTGAGTTGAACAAACGACTTTTGGGAAGGAGGGGATTAAGAGGCTTTGGGTGTCTTTGTGGAGAGGTAGTTGCCAGAGGTAGGGTTACAAGGCTGTGGCGGGGTGTGTGTGTGTGTGTGTGTGTGTGGGGGACTAAGGAAAAGGCGGGCTGAGTACCTGATCCCTAGGTGGTGGGTGCCTTGGCCAGGCCCTTTCTCCTCTAGCCACATGTGGTGGGGGCGGTGGCCAGACCATCGTGGCATTACCCAGTCAGAGTATCTTTGTGGCCGGACAGCAGATGAGTGGCAGTGGGTGGGCACGTGGGGGAGTGCCTGCACGTCCGGGTGGCAAGGACCGCCTCCTACCCTGGTGTTCCCCGGGGGGAGCAGGGGTGCAAGCGAGGTGCTATTAACTGGAAGGTCAGCAGTTCAAACCCGCCCTCGGCTCTGGGAGAACAAAGGCACTTTCTAGTCCCCTGAGGAGACAGGAAGCCTTGTGCCTGCCAGGGCAGCTCTGTGGGCTCTCTGGGCTACTATGAGTCTGAACAGATGACTGAAGCAGGTGGTAAAGGGGTAAGCATGCCCAGCCCCAGTCTGGGGGCCAGGGAAGCACCTGGGGCAGAGGAAGATGTGTGGCTGGGTGCCCCACTGGAGATGCGAGAGACTTGACTTGACCACCACTCAGTGGGCACAGGGCAGGCCTGGGATGCCAACAGCTGGGGATGGGGTGGGGGGAGAGGAGACTGGTGTCCTGGGAGCCTCCGCTGCCAATCCCAAGGGTGGAGGCAGGACCAGGCACAGAAGGTTGCTGGGCATAGCCAAGCGCCCACAGAGCCCAGGCTAGTGGCAGTGACTAGGGCCCCACTGCCCTCTGGCTCTCTTCCTGGGATTCTCTGAGTGCATGTCTGCTGAGGGGTGGTGTTGGCAACATGCTGTGGCCAAGCGGCCCCGACTAGCAGCTGCCAGCTCCTCTCGGTGCCAACTCTTCCCCCGGGCTTGTGTGGGGGGGCGTCCATGGCTGCAGCCTTCAGCCAGTCCCCTGACTCTGACGTCAACAACTCTGGAGGGAGAAGCCACCGTGAGAGGGAGGGAGGCAGGGAGCTCAGCTCCGAACGCCCAGCTCCTCGGGCTCCAACCCCAAACCCACTGCCCTCGTGACCCTGGGCAGGGAGTAGGTAGCCTCCTACTTCCCTCTCCCCTGATCTTGTGACTAGCAGAGGGATGACCAAGCCATACTCAGACCCTGGTTGTCCTGGACACCCTGCCCATGTGGCCTAGGTCCCTGGGGATCGCTCTGCCCCTCAGTGTCCAGTCCTCTTTAGGGTCGCGGCGGGGTGGGGGCGGGGGGAGGTTTGCTGCAGAAACCAGGAAGATGACTTCATCTTTGGTGGAGTCTGCTTGCAAACCTTTAAAGTGCGGTTGCAGTCAGCCCTGGACGGCTGGTGCCGCCGCCGCCCAAGGAGTAAGCGTGTGTCAGACACCCACGCGGTGACAGACTTGCCTCTGAAGCAAGTCTCTACCTGGCCACCAGCCCCACCTGCTGCAGGACCCAGCCTCCCTGCTGGGACCGGGGGCTAGCCCTGACCTCACAACCCTCCTTCTGTGTCACACCAGAACAGGTCGCTTGCAGATGGTGACATCTTTCTCCTGCCTGGCTTCATTTTGACGACTGCCCACGGTGGCTACCCTTCAGCCAGGCCAGGGTTTAGGGTCGCCAAGAAGAGGAGGGGTGGGCACGCAGGCCATTCTCTGATGAGGAGGGAAGCTGGAGTCCACCCACAGGTCTCAGGAGGGATGGGCTAACTGGCCAGCAGGGCCGGCTGTACGGTGGATCTAGGGCTTCACAGAGGGACAGGGCAGTGGGGTGGGGTGAGCTGAGTTTTGAGCAGGATTTTCCTTACCAGTGTGCAGGGGAGGGACCCTGCGATGACCCAGGGTGGTGGCCAGAGAGGGTTGCGGGGTCTGGGGAGTGCCAGGTCAAGGAGGGCAGGGCAGGGGCAGACTGTGTGCTCCCCTTTGCTACCTCTGACTACACAGGGAAGAGGGGGAAACTGAGGCCTGGGGGCCAAGACTTCTCTGTCTGCTAGGCCTATGAGTGGCTGGTGTTCTGGCCCGAATTATGAACCATAGGCTGGTTCCCAACCAACCCTGCTGGAGCTCACCTGCCACTGTTCCGGGCTTTGGCCTCCCTCCCAGGAGAAGCAGAGGGCCACCCCCTGCCTCAGGGGATGCTCCCAGACTGGGGAGCTGGGCTGGGTGCCCAGGTGTCAGTTATGCAAAACCTGGGCTTTGCATGCAAGTCTCTGAGTCGTCCGGGACTGCAGGCAGCTCCTTCCTTGTGCTGTCTACCTGTGCTTCCTGCCTCTACCTCCTCCCCCCCGCCCCCCCACTAACCTGGCTCCTGGGGCAGGCCCCAGCCAGCACTTCTCCTTCTTATGTGAGCACAGGTCTCCAGGGGTTCTCTCCTGGAGGGGGGCTGTGTTGGCCTCGGCCTGGGGGATGGGTCGAGGCTGGGTGGGGATGTCCTGACTCTTCCTCTCCCGCTGTAATGGCAACCACAGACTGAGTGACCTGAACCCATTCTGAGGTCCCGGTCTGACGTGGGCCTCTGGTGGTTCCAGGGGCAAGTCCAGCCTCTGCAGACCGCTGCCTTCTGGGAAACGGTGCCCCCCTCCATCACCCAGACCGCAGACCCTCCGCTTGGCCGCCCTCTTTGGCCCTTCCATGCATGGGTCTCATCCTACAGTCAACTGCGGAGCCAGCGTCCGTCCTCCCCCGACCCCGAAGGGCGTCCCGGACCAGGGACTGGCATCTGGGCACCTCTGTGGGCGGTGGAGTCTGCTCAAGAAGGATGCCCACCCCATGCCCTCCTGCAGGTGCCCTGGTGGCACAGCGCATTTGTTAGGCCCCGGGCTGCTCTCAAGGTCAGCAGTTCAAATCTGCTGGCCACTCTGAACAGGAGGGGAGGCTGTCGGCCCAGGGAAGGTCCACAGCTTAACCCTAACCCTCAGGGCCAGTCCTGCGCTGCCCTGTACCTGGCAGCCAGGTCCCCAGACAGCAGGGAGTTTGCTGGACTGGTTTCTCATGTCCACAGAGCAGCATGGTGCCCCGTCCCGGGCCTCTTCTGAGTGCTACGTTTGGGGCGGTCCTGTCGCCTGTGCCCCCCAACCTACCCTGGGAGGGGTCCCACCTTCATGTCAGACCATGTCCTGCTGTGACGGGCAGCAGGGGTGCTTTTTCTTTTTTCTTCAGTTTTTTTTTTTAGCTTTTTTAGGCATCACTGCCCTCTGGTGGTGGGAGTAGGAGGCCCAGCCTTTGCTCCTGGGAGCTGGAATTGAACCTCCATCCCAGTGGGCCGAAGTTCCGCACACAACCACCATGCCACCGGGCTCAGCCCTCTTTTTTCTTTTTCAGTGAGTTTACTGGGGCTCCTACAGCTTTTACAACATCCCATACATCATTTGTATCAAGCACTTTTGTACAACGTTGCCATCTTCATTTCCAAATATTTTCTTCTTGAGTCCTTGGTTTAATCTCCTCTTTCCCCCTCTTTTTTTTTAACTGCTCAGTTGAGCTGGGACATAGAGACCTCACCCAAATGCCGTCTTTCTCAGAAGGGCAAACTGAGGTGAGGGCCGGCTAGGTCACTTTGGAAGGGTCCCCGTTGCTCCGGGATCCCCGGAAGCATGCTCCAGACCTGCTCAGCGGTCAGCTGTGAGCGCCGGACCAGCCTGAGTGGGTCCTCCACAAGCAGTGGAGCGACAAGGGTGGTGTTCCTGGAGCTGGGGTCCCTCTTGCCCCTTCCCTGACTGCCTCCTCCCCCAGGACCATCTACTGGCGCCCCCACTGGATCCCTAGCCGGCGTTTTGGGCTGCTGTGGCGGCGATCAGTTGGATCCCATAGGATCTATGGGATTGTCTTTGTCTCAAACCCCCCTCATCTTGCTGGATCTGAGTTCTGGGGCCTAACTTCCACCATCACAGCTGCAGGGGAGCTCCCACGGGGGGCGGCACCCAGCATCCTTAGCCACCACCCTGCCCTCAGGAGGGTGACCGGCAGTCCCCAGGTCTCCTTTCCGCTCCAGGGTGGCTGTTTAGACATCAAAGGCTGGCCAGGAAGGAACAATTCATCACCCTAATTATCCACCCACCTGTTGCACCATGATTGTTCTAACACCTTGCCCCGCCTGCCCACCCGACACTCCCTCTCCACCGCCCCGCCCCCCCCCACCTGCAGCCGCCTCTTAGACCTGATCTCCTGTCTCTGCAGGATCTCCTGTCTCTGCAGGCTGGGCGGCCAGCTCTGGGCTCCCTGCCTTCTCACCAGGCCTCCCACGGTCCCTGAACTAGCTGCAGTTGGGATCGAGCCCTGAACCTGAGCGGGCACCTGCACACCTCTTTTCCAGACTCCGGGCCCCTGCGGGTCTGTGCAGTGGGTCCACAGCTCTCCCCTCAGACTGTGGGACCCTGCGGTTTTGCGGGGTGGGCCCCCAATGCTCTGAGGTTCTGCCTCTCCAAGACTTCCCTGCCTGCCCCCCCTCCCTGGGGATGTCCTTGGGCTGCGTCCTAGGACAGGACTTTGGGGTCTGAGGCCCAGGAGGAGTATGTGTGTGTGTGGCGGGGCGGGGGCGGGGGGGGGGGGGGGGGGGGGGAGGGGGGGGGGCTTGGTGGCAGATGTGGGGCAGGCTTCTCCGAGCAGCCCCGGCTGCATTGCTTCTGGGACAGGAGACACGGCGTGCTCTTGCCAGGCCCGCTGGAGAAACAGAGGCTCAGAAAGGGGCCATCAGCACCCCAGCCCCAGTGTGCTGCTACTGGACATCTGAGCCGGAAGGTCCACATGGGAGTTGGCCGCTCTTGGGGGCAAAATCTCCCCCGTCCGCTCCCTCCTCTTCCCACACCTGCAACCCCCGCCCCCTGAGGAGCTGGGTCCCTCTGTCTGCTTTCCAGCAAGGTCCCCTCAGTGAATCCTGGGACCAGGCAGGGTTGCTGCAGGAAAGGGAGAGGCGTAATTGGCATCTTGACAGAGGGGCGGGCCTCTTCCAGCCAAGGACATCCCTGGAGAGGAGGCAGGGACACACCTGCAGGTCAGGACGGACACCTTTGTCCTGGACAGCCCTGCTCCGTGCCTGCATCTCCCCACCTATGGGGCTGGGCTGAGAGGTGGTGGAGGGCTTGGCTGGTCGGGGCCTCTGGATGGCTACTCCCTCCAACCTGGGTCTCTGCCAAGGATCCTGAGCTGACCCCACTTCCGTCTGGCTGGCCCTTTGGGGGTGACTGGGTGACCCCTTCCCTGGTGGCCCTGGAGAGGGGCTTGGCAGGACAGGGAAACTGTTGATCCTGGATACTGGTGCTCACCAGTCAGGATGCCCTGGCCTCTATGTCCCCAGCCACATGTGATGGTGCTGGCTTCTTCTCTTGAGGGCTGTGCGTTGGCCCTACCCTCACCCCCCTCTACCAGCCCAAACCTGCTGCCACCTTCGTCCCCTCCCACCAAGTAGCCACAGAGGGTTCTAGAAAGGGCCGCTGCCTCTCCCTGCCAGTGTCTGTGGTCCCAGCGCCAGGGCCCTGCCCCACTCATCCTGCCCAGGCCTCCGCCCTGCAGGCAGGGCCGCCTCTCAGCCCAGGAAGCCACTGCCTGCTGGTTTGTACCTTTTCTGTGAAACAAAATACAGAAAAGCACACCATTTCCTGCAGTGTCCCGGCCTTACCCAAGCTGTTTGTAGAAGCCGGATGGACTCTGGGACGAGGCCGGAGTCTTCACTGCCCAGTCCCCCTTGAGGTCCTGCCTGAGGCTCCCCCTATGCTGTTTGGTCTCTGCCAGCCCCTGCTCTCCTCTCCTCTCTCTCTCTCTCTCACACACACACACACACACACCCTCTCTCTCTCTTACACACACACACCCGCTCCTGAGCTCCGAGCACTGGTCGGGGACCCCGTCCTTTGCAGCGCTCAAGGGTGGGTGTCCCCTCGGTGCCAGACGTCACTGACCCACCAACCTCTTTTCAGAAAATCAAAAGCCAAGTGCACTTCAGGTCCTGGGCAGTGAGACCTGGGGACGTTAGTGCTGCAGTTCACCCTAGACAACGGGTAGGTCTCTGCTTTGCACATCCCCCCTCCCCCCCATGGGAGACAGACTCCACCCATGGAAGGTCTCGCTGACTTTGGCCTCCACTCCGCCTTACCAGGCACAATGTCCTTCTCTGGGGATGGTCAGCCCCTCCTGACCAGGTCCTCACTTCTAAGGAGCTGTGTTTCCTGGGGCATGTGGGACTGCTGGGAGCAGGGTGGTGGCGGCAGGGGCCATTCCAGTCCCTGTCACTGCCTGGGGCCTGGAGAAGTCTTAGCAGGAAGGAAGGAAGGATGGGGAGGGAAGGGGGCAGAGGAGATAGAGGGAGGAAACGGAGTTTGGGAGGAGGGGGGATGTCAACGGCCTCTAGCTGGGGACCGGCGCCTACTCACCCCTCCCTCTGCTCTCCCCCACAGCCAAGTACCCGGCCATCAAGACACTGATGCGGCCGGACCCGTACATCAAGTGGACGGTGACCGGGCTGGTGCTGACTCAGCTGCTGGCCTGCTACCTGGTGCGGGACCTGGCCTGGCGCTGGCTCCTCTTCTGGGCCTACGTCTTCGGCGGCAGCGTGAACCACTCGCTGACACTGGCCATCCACGACATCTCCCACAACACCGCCTTCGGCAGCCGCCACGTGGCCTATAACCGCTGGTTTGCCATTTTTGCCAACCTGCCCATTGGCTTCCCCTACTCGGCCTCCTTCAAGAAGTACCACATCGACCACCACCGCTACCTGGGCGGCGACGGACTCGACGTGGACCTGCCCACGCACCTGGAGGCCTGGCTCTTCAGCCGCCCAGCCGGCAAGCTGCTCTGGCTGACCCTGCAGCCCTTGTTCTACTCGCTGCGGCCGCTCTGTGTGAACCCCAAGGCCATCACCCGCATGGAGGTGCTCAATACCCTGGCGCAGCTGGTCGTCAACATCGCCATCTTCTTCCTCTGGGGGCTCAAGCCCGTGGTCTACCTGCTGGCGGGCACGCTGCTGGGCCTGGGCCTGCACCCCATCTCGGGACACTTCGTGGCTGAGCACTACCTGTTTACCAAGGGCTTTGAGACCTACTCGTACTACGGGCCACTCAACTGGATCGCGTTCAACGTGGGATACCACATGGAGCATCACGACTTCCCCAGCATCCCCAGCTGCAACCTGCCTCTGGTATGGTGCAGGGGGGTGGGGTGGGTGCCCTGTGATGACACCCCAAGGCAGAGGTGGGACGCCTGGCCGGTGGGGGGCTGGTTCCCCAGGGGCACGTGCCAGCCCAGGGAGCTTGGGCCCTGCTGGATGCTGACTGTATCCTAGCAGGGCCGAGTCCCCTGACTGTGCTCAGCCCTCCCTTGTCAGGGGGCCAGGCGGCCTTAGCCGACACCGTGTGCAGAGCTCGTTGGAGGTGGCCCCAGCTCCTGGGGAGGTGGCTGCAGAATTTCTGCAGAAAGAGAGGGGTGGGGCCCAGGTGTCTAGACTTGGCAGCTTGTCAGCGTCCGGCCACTTACGAGGCCAGGGGGTGGGTGTGTGGGGCAGGGAGGGCACCTGAGAATATGGGCCCACAGGATGGGGCTAGGCCGCCCCCTGCTCGTGTGATGCCCGTGCATGTGAACATGTCTGCTTGCTTGGCAACGAGCGCATTTGTGTGTCAGCATGCTGGTGAGTATCGCTCATGTGTACACGTTGTGTGCACGCAGGTGTAGCTGCCTGTGTTCATCTGCCTGCGTGTGTGCTATGTATGTAAGAGTTGGTACGCCCCATGCACACGCATTTGCACGTGTGTACACACGTGCAGTTGTTCACCTGTTTTCCCATGCATGCATGACCATGATGTGCATGTTAGCATGCCTATGAATGTACCCTGTGCACGTTTTTTGCATGTGTGCGCAGATGCCCATGCTCATGGCTTAGGCATACAGATACTAATATGTTGCTATGTACATGTGTGCAGATACTTGGAAGTGTCCACCTGTTTGCATGATAGTGAGTATATCTACATGTATGCAAGTGTGTATGCACGTTCACCTCCTTACACGTGCACTAATGTTTGTACATGCTAACACATCTGTGTGCCCACGTGTACACATGTACATGCATGTAGGTGCTTCCCCATGCCTGTGCTAACACATTACACACGTGTGCATGCATTAGCATGTCGGTGTGTCCATGTGCACATGTGCAGGTGACTGTATTCACCTGTTTGCATGTGTGTTTACTGTGTGTTAGCATGTTGGTGACTGTGTGGCATGGATACATGTAGCTATCTGCTGGCAGAGGTTTTCCGGCTCAGCCTCAGGGCATGGCAGGCACCAAGCCTGGACAGGTGGGCAGAGGACTGTGGGTGCTAGGGGCCCAAAGGGCTCCAGTCAATGGCGCCTCACCTCTTGGGCAGGCTGTGGGGAGTGGTTGGGGTCCTCCTAGGACCCTGGACTCAGCTGGCCCAAGTCCCCTCTACCTGGGCTGAGGGGCATGGGTGGGAGGCCAAGGGGGCCAGACCCAGGAGAGTCCCTGACGGTTGCTCCCGCCCCACTGCAGGTGCGGAAGATAGCCCCCGAGTACTATGACCACCTGCCGCAGCACCACTCCTGGGTGAAGGTCCTCTGGGATTTCGTGTTCGAGGACTCGCTGGGGCCCTACGCCAGGGTGAAGCGGGTGTACAAGCGGGCAGAGAATGGCCTGTGATGCCCACCTGTGTGCCCAGCACCCCAGAACTGGTCTCCTACTACCTTTGGCTGACGCTCCAGTCTCTTGTCCAGGGGCAGTGGGTGGCCCCGCTGTCCTGGATGCGGCCGGCTGACCATCGCCATCACCATGACCTCCTGTACTTCTTCCTCAGGGGCCCAGCCCCCTGGGCCTCTCTGTTCCGTGTCCCAGACCCACATTAAATTCAATGCTTGCTTTCACAGCCCTGGGACTGTGCAGAGGGGTGGCCTGTTCCTCTCATCTGCCTGCCCCACATGCTGGTGTCTCTGCCTTGGGGGTGCGGATCGCTGCTCACAGGCTTACCCCCAGTTTTGGAGGTGAGCCCCTGAGCCGACAGCAGGGCACCCCTCATTCCCAGCCTCATTGGACGGAAGGGCTATGACTGGGTTCAGCGGCTCAGGCCCCGCCCGAGTACAGCTGTGATGGGCTCCTCAGGGAACAGGTGCCATAGGTCAGGTGGATGAGCAGGTGAGGTGACAGGTGGGAGTCTAGGGGCCCGGGCCTGAAGTGGGGTCCAGGGACCTGGGGGGAAGGGTTGTTTGCTAAGGCAGGTGTTGCTGGGGGAGGGGCCTCCCAGTGCCAGGTACGGCTGTCTCGAGGTGGTTCAGTCCGCTGGGCCTGCCAGACTGGTAACTTCCAGAGGACTTTGAGCCCGGCCTCTCCTTGTGCACACAGTGGGTAGGCCAGGCTGGGGTTTCGGGGCCAAAGTGCTGCCCCACCGGTGAGCATGGCCACGGAGTCTGAGAGAGTCTTGGATCTCAATCTCGGCAGTGGCTGAGTGACCCTTCAGTGGATGAAGCTGGGTCAGGTCCAGTGTCCGGATCAACCCGACCCAGGGCACTACCAGCAGCCCCCTAGCCCCCCCCAGCCTTGGAGTCTGAGGACCGCAGCCTTGACTGGGCACAGATTTAGTGGCCCTGAAAAAGAGAGGGTCCCAAGCCCCCCATTGCTGATGCTGGCTGCTGCGTGGTCTGGGGGGGCAGGGTCCCGTCAGGTAGAGGGGCACCATGGGAGCCTATCCAGGCAGACAACCCCTTCTGCCTGGAGTCCCACCTCTGGGGCTGCTTCAGCCCCCTCAGCCCCCGGCGCGAGCGTGGTGTGGAGCAGCAGCGGCAGGTGGACAGTGGACAGTTTATTACCCACGTGGACACCCCCCTGCAGGGACGCTCCCGCGGGGGAAGGGCAGCACCTGGGCGAGTGCCCTCTCGGGGCTGCCATTAGATGGCGAGGTGGGGGGGTGTCTTTGCTGGAGGGGTGGAACAAACGGACATTTAAATAAGCAAATATAAAATACAAAAGAGATGAGGAGGCCGGTGGGTGCTGTCAGGTAGAATCTAAAAAACAAAACAAAACCAAAAAACCAAAAAAAACAGAAACAAAACAAAACCCAGGAGTCGCCCCGGCCCCGGCTGTGGATTGATCGCTCTCAGGAGGGGCTGCTCCCGTTTGGGCGGCCATGGCGGTGGCGGCGGCGGCGGCGGTAACGACGGCCTGGCTAGGTGGTGCTGATTCCGCTCAGCTCTTGCCTGATGGCTGCGGGTAGGACAGGACAGGACAAGAGGAGCCTCAGGAGCAGGGCGGGGCGGGGCGGGGGTGCCCCCGCACAGACAGACAGCATCTCGCCTGAGGTCAAAGTCCCGTGAGCAGTGTGGTCCCCGGGGGAGCCTTTGGGTAGGTGGAGTCCGACAGGTATCCCTTCCCTCTCAGGGCTAGGCCTGGCACAGGTTCTGAGCTGAGGGCTGAGCCCAGCTCTCCCCACAGCTGTGGTCTGTCCCAGCATGGCTCCCAAGGTAGGAAGCCTGGTCCCGGGGGTCAGAAGAGTCCCCCTGGTGGGCGTCAGCCTGGGTTCCGGTTGCACCCACGAACCCCTTCTCTCCCAGCCCTTCCAAGGCAACCGATGGACAGGAGCCGGGCAGGTTGTGGCTGCTGCCCCTCCCCCCCGGGGCAGCCTGGAGGAGCCCTGACTCTGCCCGCATGAGGCTTTGCAGCCCCAGGTGTGGTCGGGCCAGTGGGACGTGGCCACCACACTCTCAGCCCTCCCCCTTCCTCTGGCTCCAGATCTGAGCGCCTGCACCAAGGCTTGGAGCCCGGAAGGACGGGCGTGCCTGCCTGGGACAAGAAGGCCCCGGTTGGGGCTCCATTCCGGGCTTTGCCCTGTGGTCACTCAGGGGCTCTTTGGGAGCAGCTTGGTGAAGCCTCCAGCCATGCTGGGGCCACGCCAGCAGCCAAGCAGGCCACTCAGTCGCCACAGCCACAGGTCCCTAGGCTTTCAGGGTGCGGCCATGAAGAACGTTTGTGTTGTAGCCCTGGGGGGGGTGGGGGTGGAGGGTAGAACTGGCCCCTTCAAGGGGGAGAGGCTTGGCGGGCTGCTTCTGTGAGGGAGGCGGCGGTAGGGCGGGGGTGAGTTGGAAGTGGCTGGAGGGCTGGCTGTGGCCTATCTTTTGCAGTCATTCTCGGAGAAGGTGGGGAAGGGGATGGACTTGGGTCCTGGTGCCCATGTAGACTATAACCCACCGAGCCTCAGTTTCCCCAACTAGCACATGGGGGAGGGGCGAGAAAGCATGCTATCACAAGACACAGGCCCACGTCTTCCCCAAGCCCCCTCCCCGACTCTGCCTGTGACCTGCACCCCAAGGGACAGGCTGATGGACCCCTGCCTCCCCCCCCCCCACCACTGTGCCATGACCTGCTTCACCTGTGCCCACTCTGGTGACCCCCCCCTAAGCCCACTCACCCTCAATGATCTCCTCCTTCACCCTGTGCAGCTCTCTGACCACCTCCTCCAGAATCTCCTGTGCAGGACAGAGCCACGGGCAGGTGATGGGCAGGGCCAGGCCAGGCTCACCCCACCCGGTCCCGGGGCCCTGGTGCTGGGGGAGATGGTGTCTGGGGAGCCCCAGGGGTAGGCTCCACTCCAGCTGCCCCGGGCAGATGAGGGGACACCACCTACCTGCTTCATCCGGTCGAAGTCGAAGGCATCCAGGGCTACGTCGTTCACGCTCCCGGCCGGCTTCACCCTGCGGGGAGGCCGGTGGGGTGTGTGGCGCCCTTGCTGGGGACTGATGGCTTGGGGGTGGTGGTGGAGTCGCTGCCCCTGGCTTCACTGCGCAACCCCCCCCCCCCCCCCCCATGGCTTTCTGAAGCTCCTCTTAGACACAGATGTGTTCCCTCTTCAACTGCCTCCACTGCCCATCTCTACCAAGCCAGAACCCCAAGATCCCCCAGTACTCGGGGCCTGGCACCATGAGCACGCGGCACACTCCTCCTGCTGGCAGTCCCCCGCAGAGGCCTCATGGCCCAACGCTGGCCCCTGAGCAGCTACAAGCATGAGCCGGCAGGCTGGCTTCAGAGGGCAGGCCCCTGTGCTGTCCGACCCACGGTTCTCAAAGGGCAGGGGTACTCATGGGCCCTCTGTGGGCAGCAAGCATGGCCGAGCCCCGGGGGAAGAGGCTGGCCCTGGGTGAGGGTCCCTAAGTGAGCCCGGGCAAGATGACAGTGCTTCCACCCCACGGGGTGACCTCGTCAGCGATGGCCTGCTCAGATCTGGTTGAGTCCTGGGGGACCAGGCCCAGCGGACATGTCATGGCAGCAGCCTCACACCTTGCCCTTCCTGGGCCTCAGTTTCCCCACTGGCACACTCAAGCCCTACAAATACGCTGGGGGAGGGGCTGTTCCACTGTCTCTCCAGAGCCCTCTGGGGAGGAGACAGACAATCTCGCCCCCTAGCTCGAAGGGGCAGGGGCAGCCAGCTAGGCCATGCCAGGCGCCTTCCAGGCCCCTCCTACACAGAACCCACGCTCCCTCTCCCCTCTCCAAACGACATCCCCACCCCGGCTGGTCAAGTCCTGAGTGCAGGGCCACCCACCTGCCCTCCCTCCCATCAGCTCCATTCTCTTCCTCACAGCACCTAGAGGCTGCCCTTGGCAGGTCCCGGCGGCTACCCCTCACCTCCTGTGAATCCGTGGGGGGGGGGCCAGGGCCAAAGGTCACCTGCTCAGTACAGGTTCTGGGCCAGACTCAAGGCAATCCTCGGCTGTGTGTCTCGGAATGTGGGGGGGCAACGTCAGCTCCAAAGACTACCCTGTGGCCCCCCCCCTCCGGGTGTGGGTGCCATGGCTGGCATGTCTATGGCAGGGCAGCCTCCCCAAGGAAGCAGCCGGCTAGTTCGCTCTCTGCTCCCAGGCCTCTGACCACCCAGCTCCCTCGAGCCAGGTCACGTGACCCCAGCGCGCCCCACACCCCCGAGGGTTAGGAGAGGACACCCCCCCCCCCCACCTTGAGCACTTTGTTAATGACGAGATGGGGGCAGCAGGAGGGGGTGTTAGTAATGGGGCGAGGGGCACGTGGGCGGGGGATTGTCAGTACCTAGGGTGAGGCTGTGACTGGAGGGGGCCCTTAGCTTCGGGGCTCTTGGCCACAGACGGGGTTCTAGGGCGAGGGAGCGAAGCAGACAGGTGAGTCGGGGCAGCGCCCACCTGCCCGCAGGGCCCACCTGGCTCCCGGGAGGCTCACCTGGACAGCACCGAAGACACCGGCTTCTCCATGGAGTTGCTGCGCTCCCATGGCTTCCGGCCGGCCTCTGTTGGGGCAAAGGGGGGCCGGGCCCCCGCCCCGTCAGGCAGGATGGCGAGGTGCTGGGCTCACTCCTGGCGCCAAGCTTGCCTGCCCGCCCCGACTGGGCAGGGACTGCCCCCTCGCCCCCTCCCTCAGAGGCCCTCTCACGGAGGAGAGGGAGAAGTCTCCCCCAGCTGACACTCAGGACGGCCTGCACCTCTATTTCCTTTGGGACCCCGGGCTCCCTGTGGGCCTGTTGACCCTGTCAGTCCCAGGCACGGTCAGCTGGCCCTTTGGCAGTGGGCTCTCAGGCTGGCTTCCTTGTTTGGCTTCTATGTAAGTGCCGCCGGCGGTCGGCATCTAGCTAGCCGTGGTGCCGGTGGATGCGCTGCAACTTCAAAAGGCAAGTTGAGAAGAAGACCAAGGACTGAGTCTGTGAAATGCACCACCCTCTCCCGGGAGGGAAGAGCCAGCTTGTGTGAGAAGAAAACAACCCAGCCCCGACAGGCGATGCCAGAGTGCCCTGCACCAACACGCATGTCAGGAGGCCGCCCGGGACCCTGAACCAAAGGAGCTGAAGGAAGAAGGCCAAGCTGCAGTGCAGGCTCCTGGAGCCCACGTGAGCCCACGGAAGCGTTCCGACGAGTGGACGGAGCACAGGGTCCCCCAGCTGTCTGGGAGAGAGCCCTACTTGCGCCCGTGCCAAGGCCAGGTGACCCCAAAGAACCCTCACATTACAGAGACCCTCGCGGGCACCACATGCCGCAAATGCTCGCTGAAGGTCACCCCACAGCAGCTGTGGCAGGGCAGTGAGAGGCCACAGGCTTCCAGAGGTCCAGGTTGGGTCCTGAAGAGGACGGGGGACCAGGGGCATCCTTGCTGGTGTGGGGTGCGCATTTCCAGAACACATCACCATGGTCCCGAGGAACACGGACCCCCACCCCTACCCCCACCCCCACGGTGGTCTCAGGGATGCTCCGATGGACGCAATGGCAGTGTCGGTCATGGGGGGCCACCTTGGTGCCACGAATGCAAAGACATCCCCTGCAGAGTAACAGGCGCCATTGGGAGCGAGAGCCAGAGCGAGAGAGAGGCTGGAAGTCGGAAAGGGCTTCCTTTGTCTGGGATGCACAGCCACATCCGTGGAGGGAACCGGATGGCGTCATGCACTGGCCAAGTCTTTTGGGAATGGGCACAGGTGCCACTCTGAGGATGAAAGGGGTGGGTGTCCGACCCATTCCGTGGTGTCTTCAGTGGCCCTGGGCGCGTGCGCTCAGGCTGCATGGCGCCGAAGGAAGCCTCTGCGTGACAGAGCCCCGAGGACGCTGACGGTTCCCAGGGCTGCCCAGAGAGCCAACAAGGCTGCCCTGGAAGAGGCTCAGCTGGCGTGTTCCTCACGTGTGAAGATGGGAGCCAGTGGAGGGTGTCAGACATGGGAATACTAATAATACTAATAATATTAATAATAATAATAACGTATAGTTTACCAAGGGGTCACGGGAGTGGGGGAGGGTAAAAGGAGCCGATCTCAAGGGCTCAGGTAGGAAGGAAAGGTTCTGAAAAGGATGCTGGCCACATTTGTACAAACGTGCCCGACACGCTGGAGGTGTGGATTGTTCTAAGAGTTGTAAGAGCCCCCAAGGAAATGATTTATAGATATATAAAACAAAACAAAACAACAAAGAGAAACAAAGAGGCGAGGATGGCAAGACTTGGCCTCACGCAGGATGCATGCGTGGTCAGGAGAGAGCAGTCCCTGGAGAAGGGCGGGGGGCTCGGTAATGGAGGGGCCATCGAGGAGAGAGAGGACGGCTCTCCAGGAGATGGAGGGACACAGCGGCTGCAACCATGTGTCAAACCCAGGACCGACTGTGAGGCCGGCCCAGGGGCCCCATGACGCCAGGGCGCCCCGCACCGACATTAACAGAGCTGCTGAACCGGGCAGGCCTGGCAACCTCTGCAGGGCAAGGAGCCGGACGTGATCAGCAGACGGCAGGCACTGAGGCACTGGTGACCAAGGGAAAGCAGAAAGCCGGGGAGGGGGGGCCCAGCCTGAGGCTGACCTCGGCAGGGCCAGGGGTCGCACCGCGCTCTGGGACGAGGTTCGGCCTCCAGGTTCCGGGGCGTGACCTCGAGCCGAGCCGTGACCACACAGAGCCCCTGTCCTGAGCGGGGAGGCAAACCTGGACTTCCAGCCAGGCGGTTATCTCGGGCACCAGCCTGGCAGGCGCGGAGGGCCGGCCCGCCTCCCTCTAATGGTGGAAAACCAGGGAGTTGTGGCTCCGCGTTGAGCTGGGATCCCCCGCGTCTGCGGTGCAAAACCCAACAGCAGCTCTGGGGAGAAAGTCTGGGCTTGACGTCCCGTCGTCAGTTACAGTCTGGGCACCCATGGCGCTGACTCAGCGGCAGGGATTTGTGAGTCCCTGGTCGACCCTGCCCACAAGCTCTGGTCAGCACTGCGCCCACCCCATCCCCGATGGCCAGGGAGAAATCTGAGCAGGTGTGGGGCGGTTTCTGCTGGCGGGACACTGACGAGCCAGCCGTGTGACCACTCAGCTGTTGGCATCTATAGTTCTGGAACATTCTCGAGAGCCCTGGCCCTTGCCAGCGTCTGCCACTGGGTGTAATGCCAGGCCAGCCCCATGCCTCCCTCGGGCCCAGGCGGTCTGTCTGACAAGCTGTGGAGCACCGTGCCCTGGGGGACACAGGACCTACTTCTCTCTAGAGCAGCGGTTCTCCACCTTCCTTCCCCATGGGGTGGTGACCCCCCCAACCATAACGTTATTTTCGTGGCTACTCCATCACTGTCATTTTGCTGCTGGTAAGAATCTTCGTGTAACTATCTGACATGCACAGCGATTAATCACAAAACAGCATGAAATTATGTATTGTGAAGTATGTGCTTTCTGATGGTTTTAGGCGACCCCTGTGAAAGGGTCATTTGAGAACCGCTGCTCTCGTGCGTGCACTTCCTGGCATGCCTGCCCAGGCCCTGCCATGGGTGTGGAGTCCCCAGCTGCCCCTGGAGGCAGGCCTCACTCCTTTACCTGAGGTGTTTGCAGGCTGGCCGGCTGTGCGGGTGCCTGGAGACGGTGAGGGGCTGGGGTCTTCCTGGAAAGGGAAGAAGGATGGGGTGGCAGTTACATTATCTGTTGTCCGCTTGAGAGTGGGGGGTGGGGTTTAGCTTGTCAATGGGGTCACACAGCTTGATGACGGCATTTGGAGGCACTAACCCCTTAGCTAGCTAGCCTTTCGGGACGGGGATACGCTCCCTGGGAGACACTTCCTGCTGACCAGCCACATGGCGCTACGCTGATGCAGCCAGACCCTGGAGCTGGAGGAGCCGCGTGGAGACCCGCGGCAGCACCAGCGCCGAGATGCTTCCACCGCCCCTGGATCCACAAGACTTTCCACCCACCGGCCTGTGATCTTGCTGGACACGGCATCATTGCACATCTCTCATGAGTCTTTGGAAGACTTTAGAGGTTGGTATTGGACCTAGGGGGTAATATAGGACCTGGGGACTTCATCTGGACTGGGCTGTTTTCTCAATAGCCAACTGCTCTTTGACATAAAGTTCTCTCCTACGCACATCTGTGTGTCTACGCATTTGTTTCTCTAGTCAAGCTGGACAAACACAGACGGCTCCTCCACCGTCAGCTGGTGGGCGGGGACCCTGGGCCAGCCTGGGGTTTCCAAACTGCCCGAATGGGTGAGTGTTAGGGAGCAGCACACAAAGTCACCCACAAAGCCGCGTCTCTCCTGGTGGGGCCTGATGCCACCTATGGGCAGATGGGGGGAGGGCGGGGGGAGACCT
>PVJH01018504.1:0-45059 GCA_004026705.1 Nesogale talazaci | reverse complement strand
AGTAGTACAGAAAACCAGCAGTGGCTTCAGTGTTCAGTGGATGGCAGGCTCCTACAGTGGCTCCTGGACTGAGGCTAAGCGCCGCGATGGCCGCAAACTGGTGCCTTGGGTAGACACTATTAAAGAGTCAGACATTATTTACAAAAAAATTGCTCTAACGAGTGCTAATAAGCTGACTAATAAAGTTGTTCAGACTTTATGATCCCTGTATGCCGCCAAGGATGGGACTTCCAGCTAATTAATTTGTACATGCAGCCAAATTTACAGGAATTTTTTTAAAGGCAGAAAAACTTGAAATATCAACATTCTGGCAAAAAAATAAGTTTTATGAAGAGTTAGAATGGAACCTGGGACACAGGAACAAAAGAAGGAAATGTTGGGCAAACATTTTTGTGGGAGCTCCCTTCGCTGTTGTGCAGCAGAAACAGATTCTCAGTTCATTTTTACTCCCACTGTATTATAGTTTAACAAAAAAAAATTGTTTATATCTTGGAAAAAAACTTTCTGTTTAAAAAAATAAACAAGTGAATGTTGGAAATTAGTCTGTTAATGTTCTTAATAAAGTGTTCTTGGAGTTTTAAAAAATATGTATAAGGAAAAGATTTATATATAAGAGAAATAGGACATTAACAAAGCATCCCAATCCAGTCCAGTACAAAGTCATAAGTCCGATATTAACCCATATGCCCGAAATCAGTCTATAAAGTCTCCTTCCAACTCACAAAGTCACAGACCAGTGGGTGCAGAATCCTGGCGCTGGTGGAGGTCTCCCCATGGCTCCTCGCTTCCAGGGTTCAGGGTCCATCAACACCATGCCACTCCAGCTTCAGAGGTCTGCCTTCATCAGGGCAAAGTCATGCGGTCTCTCCGCCAGTTGCTCCAACTTCTCAGAGGCTGCATCTTGTTTTTTCCGTGATTAATCATCTCTGAGACTAACTCCCAACAACTGGACAAGATAGCTTCTCATCTTCACAAGGGAAATATCACGAGATTTCCCAGAAGTCTCAGGAGAAAGCCATGCCCACAAAGAGGCCTCATTAGCTACTCAATGGCTATCTCCAGATTAACAGACTAGACTCCACCCCTACATCTCAATCAAAAAATTAACATAAGCACATGACTGCCACACACTCCATACACAAGAATGAACTCAAGGTGGATCACAGACCTCGAGGTAAAACCCCAAACTCTTAGGGCTATGAATGAGGGAATTGTGACCAACTTGAGAACTTTGGCCCAAGGAATATATAGGCCATCAGAAATAGAAAAGGAAACAAATACAGAGGAGGCACAATTTGACAAGTGGAGAATACTGAAGATAAGACACCTGTGTACATCAAAAGAATTCACCAAGAAAGTAATAAGAAAGCCCACAGACTAGGAAAACATCTTTAACAATGTCAAATCAGACAAAAGCCTTATTACTAAAATCTGCAATATTCTGCTAGTTTCCCAAAAGGAAAAAACTAATTGTCCACTGAAAAGGTGGGCAAAGGACCTGAACGGAAGTTTCACAGGAGAAGAAATCCAAATGGCCAATAAGCATATGAGAAAATATTCCAATCATTAGCCATAAGAAAAATACAAATTAAAACAGCTATATGTCAGGGAAGGTGAGCATAATGGAATGCCAGTTTAATAAAACAAAGTATTCTTGCATTGATGGAGTACTTGAATGGAGACCCAATGTTCATCTGCTACCTAAATACTAAACCTATAAATAAGTACACATAGATCTATTTCTATATGAGAACATATAACTGAAGACAAAGCAGACATAAGCAAATTTGGTAAAGAAAGCTGATAGTGCATGGTTATCAAAAGCTATAGCATCTGTTGTCTTAAAGGCTTGAAGACAGACAAGTGGTCATCTAGTTCAGAAGCAACAAAGCCCACTTGGAAGAAGCACACCAACCTGTGTAGACCATGAGGTGCCGAAGGGATCAGATATCAGCCATCAAAGAACAAGCAATCAAATCATTGTGCATGAAGGGGAGTGTGTAGTGGGGACCCAAGACTCACCTATAGGCAACTGGACATCCCCTTACAGAAGGGTAGCGGGGAGGAGATGAGCCAGTCAGGGTGCAGTGTAGCAATAATGAAACATGCAACTTTCCTTTAACTCCTAAATGCGCCCCTCAACCCCCCATGATCATGATCTCAATTCTACCTTATAAATCTGTCTAGACCAGAAAATGTGCACTGGTACAGATAGGAAATGGAAACACAAGGAATTCAGAACAGATGATCCTTTCAGGACCAGTGCTGATAGCAGGAGTGTAGAAGGAGGGTGGGGGTAGAAAGGAGAACCAATTGTGAAGAGCTGCATATTAACTCCTCTGTGGGGGATGGACAATAGACAAGAGGGTAAAGGGAGACCTAGGGGCAGTTTAAGATATGACAAAATAATAATAATTTATAAATTATCAAAGATTCATGAGGAAGGGTGAGCAGGGAGGGAGGGGGAGAATGAGGCGCTGAAACCAAGGGCTCAAGGAGAAAGCAAATGTTTTGAGAATGATGAAGGCAACACATGTACAAAGGTGCTTGACACAGTGGACGGATGGATGAATTACGATAAGAGTTGTACAAGCCTCACCCCTCCCCCCAAAAAAGAGGTAAATACTGACACAAAAAAAGATGTAAATACTGTATGTATGTATGTATGTATTGTAATTAGAGCAGTCTGAGGCACCAATAAAATAATTGTTAAAGAATAAAATATGAACTATAAGACCTTAAAAAAATAAGCCCTCCTCCAAATTTGATGCCATGTTTTTCTTCATATAATCCAGCTTCTCTGATTATTTGCTCAGCATACAGGTGGGGTAAGGATGGGAGATGGTACAGCCCTAACGCACACTTTTATTGGTTTTAAATTGTGCAGTATTCCCTGTTCTGTTCACACAACTGCCTCTTAATCCATGTATCGGTTCCTCAAGATAAAGTGTTCTAAAGTTCCCACCCTTTTCAGATCTATCCATATTTTGTTTGGGTCTACAGTTGAATGCCTTTGCTTAGACAAAGGAAATCACAAGTAAACACTTTTCCGGTATTCTCTGCTTTCAGCCAAGATCCATCTGACATCAGAAATATATACCTTGCTCCACCATCTCTTCTAAATTTGGCCTGGAAGTCTGGTAACTCCCTGTCAATGTACTGTTGCATGATCTTCAGCAAAATTTTACTTGCATGTTGTATTAATATTGCCCTATAATTTGACATTCTACTGGGTCACCTTTCCTTGAAATGGGTACCAAAATGGACCTCTTCCAGTCAGCTGAATAGTTGCCTTCCAAATTCCTTGCCATAGACAAGTGCTTAATCAACTTGTTGAAACAATTGAATTGGATTCTTGGAGTCTTGTTTTTAGCTTAAGCTTTCAGTGTTGCTTGAACTTCTACCTTCAGTCCCCTTGGTTCTTCCTCATATCTTACCTCTTGAAATGGTTGAAATGTTGATTAGTTTTCTTTGGTACAGTGACTGTATATTTGAATATAATTTCCATCTTCTTTTGATGCTTCCTGTATCATTCGATATTTTTCTAATAGAACCTTTTCATTTTGCAACTCTAGCTTCGAATTTTTCCAGCACATAGATAAAGTTATATGATATTTTTAACTTAAAAAATAAACTCACAATCCAGTAGAAAGAAATCAAGGCAGAAACACTAGCCCAGCAGGTGTAATCCCAAACCTCAACTCTTACCCAGTGCAACCCTCCCTACCCTGCACAATTCCCTCATCTTTTTGAGTTTTGAGAACTCAGACCCAAATGCAAGTGGAGAGAAAGAACTTGGATACTTTGAAACAGATGAAGTGGTTGAGTGTCATGCTACAGTAGTTCTCAGTTTACTTAGCTTTTTGCTTTTATCTCGATTATTTATCTAGTCATTCAACAAATAACTGTTGAGAAGTGTTGGAGTGTTGTGGGTGATATGATGTCCTAGTCTTTGGAGCTAAAGCAGTAGAAAAGCAAAGAAAGATCTCTGTATTTATGCAGTTTACATCTACCTTCAAACAACAAATATTAACTCACCAGTTTCTATGTCCCAGGCCCTTTATTGAGCATTTTACTGAGCACATATGAGAGAGAACATAAAGTCACAAAATAGAGGAACTGATATAATATTTTGAAAGGTGGAAAATCTTGTGAGAACATTGAAACAAAGAAAGGGAGCATGAGTTGAGTTGAATGCAATTTTAAGTAACGTGATTAGGCTAGACTTCACTGAGAAGGTCACATTTGAACAAAATCCCATAGCCAATGAGATAGGAGGGTATTTTAAGAGAATTTCCAACAAAAAAAGTGTAAAGACATTGAGTTGAAAACATCTGGCATGCTCTAGAAGAAGCAAGGAGCTCAGAAAGGCAGAAGCAGAGTATCTGAAAGGGGGAGGAAGTAGGAGGAAAGGGGATCATGTTGGGTCTCATTGATCTTTCTTAAGACTTTGCCCAGTTCTCTAAGATGGAGACCCATCAGAAGGTTTTGAACAGAGGCAGGAGTAACATGATTTAGATGTTACTTGGGTCACTCTGCCCTTGACACTAAGATCAGACTGCAGAATGACAGAGAGATGGTATGGTAACTAAAAAGTGAGGTGGAGTCAAGAGGAGAATGTTGAAGTGGAGGTATGACACCATGCTTATGTGTTGATGGCTGTACTCTAGTAGACAGGTAGAAAGTTGTTTTCTACAGGTAACAGAAGGGGTGATTGCTATAATCATATGTGTGACGCTCTTGAGTAGGTAAGAGATAATGACTCTCACACACCAATTCAGCTGCTAGAAATGCATCATCAGTATCAAGAGGGGAAGACAGAGTTTATGAGACTAGGTCAGGAGTTCTCAACTTTTCCTAATGCCGAGACCCTTTAATACAGTTCCTTATGTTGTGAACAACCCCCCACACCATAAAATTATTATCTTTGCTACTTTACAACTGTAATTTTGCTACTGTCATGAATAAGGTGACACCTGTGAAAGGTCGTTTGACTCCCACAGGGTTCTCAACCCACAGGTGGAGAACCACTGTAAAAGAAGTGATGCAGGTGTGTTACTTGCTTTCTCATCTTGGCCTTCATGTTTTGTTCAGGGATGGAAGAAGCAAGGTGATCAATTGCGGACTGATCCCAAGTTTATCCGGTCTTTAATGTGTTAACTTGCAGATGGGTTTTGGATCTCCACTGCTTCCCCACACCTTCACATTCGTTTGGTTGCTTGATTTTTAACGTCTTGGTTTTAAAATATCCAGTCTTTAATGTGTTAAGTGAGAATAGGACAGGAGATGTTTTATATTTAAGGAAGAAAAGAAATCATCTCTACCTGAATATATCTTGAAATAACCCCTTTGAAAAAACTCTTTAAAGGATACACATAAAACAAAAGAAATTTAGCTAAAGATTTGGTCCCAGGGAGGCAGGGAAGACCAGAAAACATTATACATGCAACATATGTAAAGTCAGCTGAGTATGACAACATGAACAAACCAATTGCTATGACTTGGCACATTTCCAAGGAACAAGGCAAACTGTAAATCAATCCTCCAAAATCTGTTAAGATTTGAGTCAGGCAAATGCTTCCTCAGTACTGAAGTTTATTTCAATTTAGGTCAATGCTTGAGAAGTTGAAATCTATAATGTAGGGCATGTGTCCAAAGTTGAACTACTAACCAAGGGAGCATCACTGCAGTATCTGTCTCAGACACCACATGAGCTTCAGAGAAAGTATTTTTCCTCCAAAGATTTCTCCCCTGCCCTCTTTTTTCTAATAGTTCCACATACAGTCCCCTTATAAGGGTACATACTTATCATACACTAGATTTCCCCATTGGATTTTACCAACTGGGTAATTGTGGGTGCATTCCTGTTAAGACTTGTGAATCTAGGGGAAAGACATAGATAGTGCAGGATGTTACCGAGTCTGCTGGAGTGGTCTTGAAGCCACTGGGTAGGAATCTGCACCTTAGGTAGCTGCACCCTTATGAACCCGCACTCCATCACTCCTGGGAAAAAAACCAGTCTTGAGGTAAATTAGACCTCAGGCCAGCTCACCTGACAACCTTCTGCTTTGACCTTCATCTGAAGCACAGCCTATCAGAATGCTTCTGCCTTCCCCACAGTACGGCTAAGATCCTGTAATGCAATTAGACACTAAGATCCTGTAATGCAATTGGATGGTATGATTCTATAATGCAATTGGGTGGTTGGTCCTGTAATGTGATTGGATGAATTAGTCCTGCAAGACAATTGGACAGGCTGGCTCAGTCAGTTACACCTCATTTACATAACCCACAGTATGGGTCTATTGTTTTTCATGTTTCAAGTTTGTAATCTTATAAAGATAACAAGGAAGAAGGCGAAAGAAGTCATTTGATGGGTTATTAAAGCATATAGAAGCCTTACGAAAGCTGTCATAAAGTTAGATCTGTGTCATCCAGCTGGTCTCTGGAGTCTACGTGCAGGATTGGTTGACTCTGCTGCCCTGACTTCCCACAGGTAACACAATCTCATTATGTGATACATAAATAATTAAAGTAAATTAAATACCCCCAGTCTTACATCAAATACATTTAAAGCAGAACATTTTAAAAATGTGAAGCACTTTCTTTGCCCCCTGCCTTTCCTTGACCTCTACAAGTATGTCCTCCTTTGGAGGGCAACTTTGTCCAGGGTTCTGTGGCTAACTCTTTGTGAGCTAGTCATGGATATGTAGTGCTACATACATAGAAACAGTACCACAACACAAGATATAGCCCAATTTGAGGCATGGATGGAAACCAACAGTGCAAGGACTAGCCAAATGATCACACATTACATGTGATCTTGATCATGAACGATCATGAACCATTGATCTTGGTCATGAACTCTAAATTTACAAGTAATTTCATCTTGGAAGTTATGTAGGTTTGTCCTCATATCAAGATATTAAACCCAAGACTTTTGATCTCTTAACCACTTTTATATCAGCTTCAGTTCAAAGTGTTATGCTTTGCTCCCTCCTGACTTATCTGAATTATTTTCAACATATTGTAGTATTGCATTTATCTTTATTTTCTTTGGTTAGGTAGGTTTATTTTATCTTTATTTTATGTGGCCTATTCAATTTTCAAATTTTTAAATAATATTTAAGAGTCTACATTAAATCTTCATTTTAAAGATGGAGTGGGGGGGGGAGAGAGACACCCTAATATTTTCCTTTTAGTCAATTTTCCACTGGAGCAATTTTTACAGGAAAAGAGTAGAGTGGATACTTCCATTACAACTGTTTATGGCTCCCAATATCCAATTGTTTCCACACCTTCTAGAGATTGGAAATGGCTCTGGGCCAGGCTATCAGAGCTCAAGATAGCCTCTGCTTATTTATGTTCACACAAAACCAGAGTAGACACCAGTGCTCTTTTGACAAGTCAGAAAATAACACATTCAGTAGTATGTGTTCTGACCCTAATTATTTTTTTATAAGTTATCTACAGAATTTTTGAGCATTTGAAATTATATGAGCTGACCTGAAAAATGTCCCTACCATAGATAATAAAAATATAAACAGCCACGTAACATACTGTAAATGTGGTCTTATTATGAATCAGAGGATGAATAAACAATTGGTCCTTTTACCAGAAAGAGAGGCTCAGTATTAATTATGCAAAAGCTAAAAGCATTGTCTTTGATCCAACCATTTTTTTTTTAATTCTGAAAAATTTCAAGAAAAAAGATTCTTCTTCTCTTCTCACACTCCAGGTCTCCCACATGCTCAAATTATGATTCTCTGATCCATTTCCAGATGGAGATAGAAATGATCATCCAAGAGTGTAGGAAAAGATCTCATATGTTAATAATAGATGACAATCTGCCCTGTACTGCTTTTCTGGTTATCAGAACATCTTTTGACCTCAACAACCCACAGAGGCCACTGCCATAGCAAGCCCTGCACAGAGAAAGCAACCTCAGCATTATCTAGCGCCTACTCACTTCCCCTTGAGAACTTCATTTAAAGTGGCAATGTTTAGCACCTCTCTTGTATAGCATGCAATCCCTCAGTTCTCTTAGTACTGTGGTTTAACCTGGAATCAAACGTAACTCTCAATGGTGCACTTATCAGCAACTTTCAAGAAGTATCCCTATGCTACTTGGTACGGGGTTTCCGATTTTTAAAAAATAATAAATCTGGGTCTCCTTTTGTGTGACTCACCCCAAGGTGGTGGGCAAGAGCAAGTGCCTTCCAAAAGATGACCTGAAAAAGGAGCTACAAAGAGAATGGCTGTCTCAGACTGGATTATCTAGAGGGACAAAGACAATGGCACTTCTATATGTATCATATAAAAAGAAATTTATATCAAGAAAATGGATCACATGAGTATAGGAACAGGTCCTTTTAAATCTAGGCAGGTTCTAGGGGTCTGATGTCGAGGTGGGGGCTTCTGACTTGAGAAGCCTCAGTGGATGATGGACAAGAATACAGAATGGTGCCTGCAGAGGTAACTAAATCTAAGGTCAGCAGGTCAGGATTGTGATTGGAGAAGATAATGAAGACAAAATCAGCAGGTCTGAAGACAGATGAGTGACACCCAGGACCCATGGACAATATGGCAGGCTACAGTTTTGAATACAAAGAACTGAAGGCTTATGAGTCAGATGCAGGATCCTAACAAAAGGTAACAACTTTTTCTTCAGCACCCACTTACATAGGAATAGGCCACACACCCTGAGGGAATTTCCATTCAATTGTATCAAAGACTTCACCTGAAGAAGATAGTTGGTTACAGTCCACCCTACTCTTCTTACATCTGACCGAATGCTTACCATGGATCTCATTATGGAGTTGAAATCATTGTACTACATCATATCATGGGAAGATGGTAAGATTTAGCTCCAAACCATTCAGAATCCTGGCCCAATGAGTTGACACAAATCCTAACTCTCACAGTGGCTGCACCATTTTCTAAGAAAGATTTGGTGAGCTGGAAAAGTACCAGCTTTGTTTGATTGGGGAAACTAGTCACACTAGCTGTACAAGCTCAAGGAACCAAAATTTCATCTGATGACCACAAGAGTCATGTTTTTTAAGGAAGCCTTCCTAATCTGCAGAACTATGCAGTTGCATTATAAATTTCCAGCTAATTCATGTGCAACACAAGCTTGACCAACTTTCACGGCATGAAACATTGCAAAATGTGCTCTCTGGTCAAAAAAAAAAACAAACCTGGAAGACTATGATTTCAGTATATGTTGATATCAAGATGACTGTAATTATTGACTTCATCCATCCTGTGCTGGTTTTACTTTATAAATGCAGTCATCGGATTTAGATGATCTCTTACACTCGGCATCAACAGGCCCACCAAATCTGGAAGAGAACAACCTGAGAGGTACAGACAAGTGACTTGAAAGAAGTCACCAATAAATAGATTGAAGACCACATTTGGGGAAAAAAAATCATAGAATATGCTTTTCAATATATTTGTCCAATTTGGGATGTATTAGTTAGAAGCGGGAGGCGGTGGGGGGGGGGGGCGCGTTGCTGAAGAAGTCGTGGTTGCGATGTGGAAACTGATGGCGCTTCCTGGTAAAGGCAGCCCTCCTGGGAAAGCTACTGGAGAGGAGATTGATGTTGAATAAGCTGATGGTTTTATGTTACTGGTTCTAGAGTCTGTTTAAAATTCAGGCTTTAATTTCTGACAATAAAACATCTTAGTTACTTGACCATCCTAAAAGCAATTATGTGCTTCCTCATTGCAGCCCCTGGACTTGATCTGAGTCCTTTTGGACCTGTTCGAAAGGTAAAACTCTGTCTAGAGACTCTCAGGTAATCACTTCAGCCCTTACTTACATTTATGAGTCCATAGTTTCCATCTCCTTTGGCTGTTTGTCTTTTTCCCTAGGTCTAGCCTTTTCCTGTCGTAAGACCTATGTGTTTCTCTTTTATTTATGCATGCAACAAAATGCATTGAGGGTACACTGTGTGTCAAATACTGCCCTGTGTTCTGCAGTTGGTGAATAAGACAGAAACAATCATGGAGTTCACCATCTAAGCTGCCAATTTGTTTTGATCTCTCTTATGAACCTATGAATTCTTGTGTGAAAATTTCAGACTTTTTGCAATTTTTGCCAGTCTCTGACACTGGTCCCTCTGGGCAGAAGGTCTTGGCAGTCATTGGTTCTGCCATTTTATATTCTCTATCTCATTTAATTCTGAGAACCCTATTGAAAGAGATACTAATATTTTCCCTATTTTACAGCTCAGAAATGCCCATGATGATCAAGGTAATAAAAATCTCCATTTCACTTATTTGCAATCTCCCACCACAAATTGTGTAAGTCAGAGCTGGATCAATGACACCTCACAACACCCACACATTCGAAATGGCTTTTGATGAGGCTATAATCTTTTGTAAATGGTCTTATTTTGCCAGAGGCTAGGAACTTTTGAGAATGGGAGACTCGGTCTAAAAGGGTTGCTACAAAAAAAAGCACACATCAGCTAAGTGCGTGGAAAAGCCTGAAGAAAGAACAGCATGCTGAGTGAAAATTAGCAATCACAGTAAGAGAAATATGACAGGAGACCATGGGTATAGCAGGGATGGAGGAGTGGAATTAAGACATTCCTCCCAAAGAGAATAAACTTGTGAGTTTGTCAAGCAAGGAGTATAAGAGAGAGGAAAGAAAGTGGGTTAGAGCAGAAATTGGCAAACGTTTTGAGGCAGGAGAGAATCCTGTCCCTCACAACAAGTTTAAAATTATTTGAGAGCCATCACTATATTTTTACAAATGAATGGGATCACCATTATCTGAATAATATCCTTTAAATATTTCAAATTTTACCTCAAAGCCACCTGGACATACAAAAGAGCCTCGTATGTCTTGGGCTGCAGATTGCCAGCCCATGGGTTACCCTGTTGACAGGCATTGACTTGGGTCTAACAGAAGACCGAAGGTCTGCAAGTGGGAGAGGGCAAATCTAGAGAAACAAATTCATAGACACCCTATGTGTATAAGAGAGAGGGTTTTTGGTTTGTTTGTTTTGTTTTGTTTTTCTCAGGGGGAACATCACTGCCCCCTGGGGGTCATGGGAGCTACCAAGTCTTGCTCCCAGAGAGCTGCTGCTGCATTTGAACCGCCAAGCCAATGAGCCGCAGCCCCACACTCAACCACTATGCCACCAAGGCTCAGATCTAAGAGAGAGTTTTATATAAAAGATAATTGTACATCAAGAAAGCATCCCAGCCCAGTCCAGATCAAGTCCACAAATCCAATATTAGCTCACATGTGTAATATCAGTATTAAAAAGTCCTCTTCAGACTCACAAAACATAAGCAACAAGTGCAGGACAATCACAAGCTAGTGGGCACAAAGTCACTGGATCCAGTGGCATTGTATCTCAGCACTGGCAGAGGTCTCCATATGGCTTCTCCAGGTTCCAGGGCTGCATTACTGTAGGTCTATGTGACTTCTCAGGGACGTCTCACAGGGAGTCAGCCTTGTGAGTAGAGTGTCTCTCAGGGAGTGACTACTGAGAAGTGTCTTCCATCTCCAAGGAGTGAAACACAGGAATATCCAGAATCCTTAGGAGAAAGCAACGCCCACTTAGAGGCCTCATTGCTATATCTTGACAGGCCAGATTCCACCCTTCACTCATAATCCTTTCAAATTGACACCAGATTATGTAACTACTGCAGGGACATTAATGACTGATTTAAATTGTTGACTGCAAAGCTAAATGGTCTGAAATGTAAGCCCCTATCTAATATACAATTAAACATTTTTAAGCTTAGAAACTTTCATTAAACAAGAATGTACAAATGAGAAGAATTGTTTCTCAACACAGCTTCAGTCTACATATATACCCTGCAAAAATTAGTGTTTCCATCTCAATAACCCTTCCCCCTAAGAATTGTACACCCTTCCATTTAAATCATATCCAAATGGAAGTTGTATGGATGAAGGGAAACAGTGAACAGTGGAAAATATGAAAACAAAGATAATTTATAATGATCCAGAGTTTACAAGGGTGGGGGAGTGGAGAAAGGAGAAAAAAATTGAGGAGCTGATACCAAGGGCTCAAGTAGAAAGAAAAGGTTTTGAAAAGGATGATGACAACATTTGTACAAAAGTGCTTGACAGAATGGATGTATGAATTGTTATAAGAGTCCCCAATAAAATGATTTATTAAATGTGTTAAAGCAGCAGTTTTCACATCTTCAGGATATTCAAATTATGTTCCCTTTAAATATTCTTTGAATTTGGGAAACAATAAAGTTTGACTGGGGCTGTAGGGTGCATGAGATTCACATAGGACAGCCCTTGCTGCTCTTAAAGAATAAGTAGTTACCTTGCCATGATGGGGAGCAGGGAGGGAGAGTCCTTGGTGTCCTTTTCCTTGCCATTTTCTCACCAATACAGTTTTCAGTTTTCTTAAAGCTTCATCTTAATAAGTCCCTGTGATTTTACTATGTTGTTTAAGAAAACCTATTGAGTTGCCCTACTGGAATAAAAAAAATAGTTCCCATAACCTTCTGAGCTAACCTTTTTATGTTGACTTTAACCATCCTAACAGGTTTCCTAGGAAGCCACTGTTTGGATTGTTCTTTTTGTTGAAGGGATCCTAAGGAGACTAAAGCAAGTGTGTCACTGCTATAATGTGTCAGTCGATCACCACTGATTGCTTAGCTGCTAAATGAAAGCTCGGTCAGTCAAACCCGCCAGCTATCCCAAGGGAAGAGGATGTAGCAGTAGATTGGCAAAGGGGCCCAATGGGGCAGTTACACTCTACTCCATGGGGTCTCTATGACTGTGTGACCCTGTATTGGTTTGGTTTGGTTTGGTCCCAGAACTGGTTTGAAAAGATGACATTAAGTGTTATAACCAAAGATGCAATGACCTGGATAAGATACTAGGGCTTTCTCAAACTGAAAGCCTTCAAGAAAAAAATTCAAGTCTCAAGTTGCATCACTGAATAATTCAATGGGCAAACCAGCAAAAATGTCAATTTGAAGGTGAAGGTATGGGTAACCCAAGGCATGCATGGGAAAACTGGACCATTTGAATACTAAGGTAAGATGGACTCCATGGCATATTTTCAATCACCTCAGATGCCTGTGAAAGTTCAAAAATGAATACAGAAGGTCTGAAGAAGAATGATAATGTACAGACAGGAACCGGAAATATAGGGAATCCAGGACAGATGATCCCTTCAGGACTGATGAGAATAGCAATGCCAGGAAGGTGGAGGGAAGGTGGAGTAAAAAGGGGGAACTGATTATAAGGATCTACATAGAACCTCCTCTCTGGGGCACAAACAATAGGGAAGTGAGTGAGGTGAGACATTGGACAGTGTAAGTTATGACATAACAATAATTTCTAAATTACCGAGGATTCATGAGGGAGAGGGGAGTGGCGAGGGGTGGGGATGGGGTGAAGTATGGATACCAAGGGCAAATGTGTTGAGAATGATGAAGGCAGCAAATGTCCAAATGTGCTCGACATAAATGGATGGATGGATGGATGGATGGGTTGTGATAAGAGTTGTATGAGCCCCTAATAAAATTCTTCAAAAACAACCAAAAAAAATCCATCTGGAGTCTTATTACAGTTCAAAATGTGCAAACCTCAATGCATTGGAAAGCCAAATGCATTTAGATAAAATCAGGGCTTCTCAGAGGCACTTGAAATCACAAGGAACTGCTTCCACACCACATTGTCCACACAAGATCTCGGCAGCTGCTGAGCTGATCCTGTTGTGGAGGGAGAGTTCAGGAAAGTGCGCCTGGGTGCCTGCTGTGGGACCGGGCTGCCTGCACAATGGCTCCAGTGGGTTGGTTTGACTCAGAAAATTATTTCCAATCAGATTACTGATTTAACACAAGATCTGGGGAAACACTGAAGAATTCTCTAGGGGAGTTCCAATATTTCCCTCCCTGCTGACTGTTTTTGTTTCTGGAGACTCTGTTTTGTTTCTGCAGACTCTGACGCATGGCAGAAACCACCATCACTGGAAGCCAGACCCAGCTCTTGTTTGAGAGACTTTGGGGTTTTTTATTTGTTTGAAACTAGCTTGTTAGTCACATAAGAAGATAAATTCATTTCAACTTTTCTGTTCCTCCTTGTGGATATGATAGATAAGGAATCTAAAGGATTTTGAAGGCTGTGGCCCTTTTCTCTCCTCTCTTTAATTTTAGTTTTATTCATTTTTGTTAACTTCCCTTGTATTTGTGAAGTATAGCACACAGAAAGAAAAATACAGCCTATAGAGTGGCATGGTCCCTTGTATCAAAAGAGTGATGCTATCCCAGTTTACAGTCCCAACTTGTGTCTTTGGTTCCTTCTTTTTATATTTTATTTTTTCCTTTTCCTGCACACGCTCTCTCCTGACATCCCTGTTTTTCCCCACTCCCCCAGCTACCCTGCCTCTGATCTTATTTTAGGTTCTTCTGAAAACTATTTTTTTTCATTTGCAATGATGATATAATGAAATACTTCTATTTAGGAACTTGACCAACATTGCTGAGTTTAACGTCCTCCAATTTTGACCATACGGTGAGGTGTTGGACAGGTTCATCACTATTTTGTAAGGATGCATGATACTCCATTGTGTGTGTGAACCAGTTTGTTTATCCATTCCTCCAGAGACTGTTTTTTTTATTGTTTTCCTCTCTTTGCTATTATAGAAACTGCTGTGGTAAACATGGGTGTGGACATAGGGTATAGGCCAAGTAGAGAGATTGCATGAGGTATTTGTATTTGCATTTGATTAAGGAAGCACCCAACTGTTTTCCATAGTGGTTGGACAATTCTGCAATTCCACCTGCAATATATGAGCATCCCAATTCCTCTACATCCTCTCCAGCAGTTTGCATTTTCTGGGGTTTTTTTTTTTTTGTCATTTTGCTTTGTTTTGTTATGTTTCATTTTTGCTAAGAGTATTAGAATGAGGTGGCATCTCGGTGTTGTTTTAATTTGCATTTCTCCTATAGCTAATGAACATGAACATTTTTTCATATGATTTTTAGCCACCTGGATATATCTAGTGCGAATTGCCTGTACTTATGCCCATGTTTTGATTGGGTTATTTAAGAAGAAAAATCTTCTTAAGGTGCTGTAATTTTCTAGGGATGTTTTAAAGTAGCCACTTACCTGATATATAGTGTCCAATATTTTCCCAAGAGGTTTGTTCGCTTTTAACTCTTTCAAGGTAGTCTGGATGTACACAGATGTGTTTTCAGAAGCTCCCTGACCTCTACTTTGACCTCGGTGTGGTGGGTGATTTCCATTATCTTTGGGAGTAGATCCTTAGATCAAAGCCTTTGAGTTTGTCTCTCTTCTTTCTATGATGCTTCTGATGATTTTGTGGTTTATAGTTAGGTCTTTAATCCCCCTTTCTGTTTTTGCACATGGTGTGAGGTATGGCTCTGAGAGGTTTGTTTTACCCATTTAACAAAAATTTAAGTTAACATTTTAAAAATTAAGTGGCCTTATTACTGCTGCAGCTCCAGCCAGGGCTGGCTGTCAGAAAGGGTCCTTGCATTTTGCAAGAGAGAATAGAATCACCTTAGTCTTGATCCATGCCATTTAATGAGCTGCCTCTGCCCCGCGCACCAGGGAAGGCTCTGAGCACAGTCATTGCCGCCCAATAAGGCGAGGACAACAATGGTGTCAGGCATACACTTTGTCAAAAAGAGGGTTGCACAGCCCCTCTGGAGACAGTGACCTTCTTCATCCCTGTAAAGTGCAGGGGTTAAGTCTCAGGGCCAAGCTTATGTGGCTTAACCAACTTTGAGACGAAGTCAAGCAGTTCATGGAGATGAAGAGAAAAATACACAGGGAGCTCGAGGATAGCAAAGGGCTGTGGGATTTACAGGGGTGGACACTGCCAAGTCCTCTCAACGGAATGTCAACCTGCAGAGCCCCAACCGGCTTCTCAGCTCTCTGCTGTCAAATAGGAAATCACGCAAAAGCTGTGGAAAGTGCACCACAAAGGAATAGCATGGTGCATTTGGAAAGACAAGTCGATGTCATGAGTTAATTGAGGCATTTTAGGAAAAGATTTGAGGACATGAAAGGTAACCTGGTGTAATTACTGTGGGTAGATGCCCTGTCATGTACATTCCTACTCATAGCTATGCCGTGATAGCAGGGTTAAGCCCCTTCTGGTCTTCAATTGTTATCACGTTTGAATCTATTGTTGCAGCCAGAGTGTGAATCCATCTTGTTGATCAGCTTCCTATGTTTTACCACCCCTCTACCTAGCCTGACGCCCTGCTCCAGGGACTCGTTCCCCCTCATACCATACATGTAAGACACAATCTCAGCACCCTCGCTTCTAGGGAACGTTCTGGCTGTACTTCTTCAAGGACGTTACAGGGTTTCTTCCATATTCATTGCCAAAATCATAATTCAAAGGCATGCATACTTCTCCGGTCTTCCTTCGTCATCGTCCACCTTACATCTGTGCAGGAGGTGATTGAAAATAGCACGACTTGGGTCAGGGACACCTTAATCTTCAAAAAGATATCTTTGCTTTTTAACAGTTGTGTTATTCCGGGTTGACTAGAGAAAGAAATCAAGAGACACTCAGATATGTGTGAGAGGGAACTTTATATCAAGTGGTAATTATGCATCAATAAAACATCCCAGCCTAGCCTAGATCAGTTTCAGAAATTCTACATTAGTCCATAAATCTGATAGTGGCCCATGAATTCGACTTCAAACTCACACTGCACATGGCTTGTCAACAGGAAGGTGAGGCAGAGAGAGTGAGTGCGTCCTGCAGCCAGAGAGGAAGGGGAGGAGTTCCAGAACCCTCATGATTAGGCCATGCCCACAAGGAGAAACTTCAGCATGTGACCTGACTGACATACTAGGCTCCATATCTTCGTTCTGTTTATCAAGTTGACATGGAATTACATAACTACCACAACACTTTGAAACATGATTTTGCAGTAGATTTACCCAAAGGCATGTGTTGTTTGATTTCTTAGCACTGCATCCTCCTTTCCCTCCCAGGTTTGAAGGTCCACTCAAAGACCTGCTTGACTTCTGCCTCTTAGCAAGGGTTCCGGACTTGCATGTTTCTGTAGTTCAGAGGCAAGAGGGATAGGAACAGTCATCTATGTTCACAGGGGCACTAGAGAACACCTGAAGCCCAACAGCAGTGGACCTGAGCCAGAGTTCTGGGATCTGGAGTCCAGCTCCAGGACCAACAAGGAAGCTCCACATGGCACCTGGCCACAAAGATGATTCTGCTGGAGCCCTGGGTAAACTCTGCAGTTCTGATTCCCAGCACCACCCTGACTCTGAGGCTAGTCCAGACCTGAGGTTAAGTCCAGACCTAACTAGCAGAGGTCCAGTCTTCCCCTGCCCTACTGTCTGCACATGCACACGGAACAGGACAGGCTGTCCAGGACAAGCATATCATCCCATCGCACACCACGTGCATCCTGTCCAGGACAACCTCTTATCCTGCGATTCCAGGATCCTGCAGTTCTCCCTTTCATCCCTCCTTTCTTCCTGCCCACTCTAGAATGAAGCCTGCTCTAGATGCCTCCGGGGCAGGGAAACCTGCCCGTGCTTATCCTTTGCCTTAGGTCCCAGGCTTCCATCTTCCCTTCCTGGAAGATGTGATGGCCACGCACCCTGCCCAGCTCACAAAATGGTGCTGGTAACAGTGAGAGAGAAAACATCCCTGAGTGACCAGGGCTTGTTCCTGATTATCTGGGCCGGTGACAAAGCATGGTGGTCAGCTCACCAAAGAGAAGTGGCAGAGGCGACATTGTTTAAAGTTCAGCCTTATGGTCCACGCATAGCATGTGGACCTAGGTGTGTGTGTGTGTGTGTGTGTGTGTGTGTGTGTGTGTGTGTACCCAGTGAGACTTTGTCTCCACTGGGTGGGTGAGGAGATAGGCTCACAGGGTAGAGTAATATGACTATGAGTCTGGGCAGAGTTGACCCCTTTTACAGTTTTCTGAATCAAGGTTTAGGTCCCAGGGTCTCCATGAGGATCATGATGTTCTGGGTCTGGCATCCTGGACTCTTGGCTCCTAATGTGTCTGACAGTTTAGATCTGTAGTCTCCATCTCTCAGAGTCACGTGATTTCACGCTTGGCCTGAGGGTTCCTCCAAGCTGACCCTGGGCCTGGGGCCCTCATCCTTTGCTCTGGGACAGCAGCCCTCCTTCTGGGAGCCTGGTGCTCATTCCTAGCTAACCCCAGAGGGGACACCAGTGAGTGATCAGCAGACACTGAGACCAGTGAGGGAAAGTGCTTTCCGGGGTTGACAGGCCAGGCCAATGCACAGGGTCTCCCCACTCCTAGCACGTGGGTCAAACCCAAAGGCCCTCAGACATGTGCTAGAGGCATGCTGCAGAGCACACCCCCATCATGACCTCGAGACTCCACCTTCTGGCCACGTGTCACTTCTAGTCTTCGAAGGCACCTGCACAGCTCTCAGTCCTCAGCACCCCTCCTTCGGGTTGTCCCTGCCCTGCCCTTGCAAAGCCTTGTCCTGGTTGGATGGTGGGAAGGAAGGTCTGAGAGTCTTTCCACCACCTCACCTCCCACCTCGGGGTATCCTTAGGACCTAGAACTCCTTAGTGGGCTGATGCCTGACCATGCCCACCTCCCCCTAACCAGTATGGACCTGGCATTTTCCTGCTTGTCCCCATCCTGACTTCCCACAATGGACGGCTTCCAACTTTTCAAGGCTGCAAGATCCACACTTGAGTGGCCCAGGCATGCCCTGCCCTATCCCATTCTCCTCCCTGAGCCTTCTTCTGAGTCCTCTAATTGCATTAACCCTACCTTCACCAGATACCACTCTCCTCCTCACCTCTTTCACCTGTGCTTTCTAGTGACCCTCTTCACACCTTACTCCTCACACCTTCACATCTGAGTGATTTCCTTGCCTTCCCCACCCTCACTCTTCACATCAATACTGCATCTCCACCCTTCCCACCTACATACCCCCCATTGGGATGTATCCTGCAACCCCAAGCTCACAGAAGCATTACTCTCATCAGCCAAAATTTGGCCACAACCCAAGTGTCCATCCACCAATGAACAAATAACCAAAGTCTGCCCCCCACCCCCACTGTGAGATTGCAATGAGACTTAGAGAGAATGACGTATTGATGCCACTACATTGCTGAAGAAACTTGATGACATTAAGCAAGACACAAAAGTTTCATGTTTTGATTTACATATGAAAAATCTAGATAAATTTATAGACACAGAGAGCAACTCCCAGAGAGCATGGGTTAGGGAGTCAGGCCAAATAAGGATCTCTTTGTGGGTACAGGTTTCCGGTTGTGGCATGCTCTGGAACATGCTCTGGAAGAGGATAATGTCATGGTGAGATTGTGAAAGTGCTCTAACACTATATCACACACATCAAATTATGAAAGGCAACTTTATGAAGTGTTAGATTTATGATGTGTCATAGTAAAAACTACAAAATTAGGTAGGAAACTACGACTGAAAAATACCATTGAGGTGAGGGGCTGAAATTCCATCCCTCCACAGTGTGTTGTTCTAGCTGGTCCCCTTGATAGCACTGATGGTGGATTTGCTGATATCACTGGATCCCAGTGATGTTGCTGGAGCAATCTACTACCCTGAAGACTGTCAATATTTTGACAGTCAAATTTTATCTGTTTCATCTCTATGGTATTTCATCAGGCAATCCAATTTCCTACACCTGTGGGCTTGTTTACATAGTGAAGTAACGTGGGAGAGGGTGTGAATACACTGAAGATAGTAAAAATCAACATCATTCCTATCTGAGTATAAGTGGCTTCTGGGGCAGAGTTGAAGGAACTCTCTGTTCCGGAACTTCAAAGCTGTGTGGCAGGAATCACTTTATCTGGGTGGTGCCTTAGAGCAACTCTGTTTCATTCACATCTTCTCCTTGCCATGCTGGACTGCAGTACGTCCCACTTGCTGTCATGCATAACCCAAGCTCACTGCCAATGTCAATTTCAGTGCTAAGTCACAGGCACCCTACAGGACAGGATAGAACTGCCCCTGTGAGTTTCTGAGACTGTCACTCTTGAGACCCGGCTTTCTCTCCTGGGTAGCTGGTGGTTTCCAACCGCTGATCTCACTGTCAGCAGAATATAAGTCCAGGAGTTGTCACTGATGTCACAGGTGTTGAGCAAAACCCTTGGGTCTCAGGCAGAATTGGGTTTGAATTCTGACCCTACCGACTTGCTCACTAGGTGACCTTGGGCATGTTACTTCACAAGTCTGGACCAAGTTTCCTCAACTGACTAGAATATTGGTAAAAAATTTAATGAGATACTCTATGCAAAACTCTGTCGTGGTTTTAATAATTTAGAATTGTTCTAAACACTTTATGTGCATTAACTCATTTACCTATTTAGAGGAGAACCCATCCAATAGAAGAGTTAGATATTGTGAAGATTAATAGGGTACGTCCAGCTATTCTTCTCAGTAGTTTGGTAGATACTGAGCTGTTTATTCTTCCATAGTATAATATCATGTGATCCTCCCCATGATATAATCTGATGTAACCAGCCAATCAGCTGAGAGGACCGTTTCCTTATGGTTGTCTTGCCTCCAGCGCATAAAAGGGTGTTCTGACAAAACTCATGCTTTCTTCACACAGCATTCTCTGGTTCTTAGTAAAGCAGACTGATACCCAATCTGCAGGTTTTGAACTTATCAGACCAATAGTCCTTTAATCCAGGAAAAATCTTCTGCCTGTGGCCTGACCTGTGACTCTGACATTAGGTAACCCTTACCCTTGCACGAATTGTTTCGCCAAAGTCAATCTCACTCTGTACACAAGCCACGCGTGCGCGCGCGCGCACACACACACACACACACACACACACACACACACTGGAGAGTAAGTCAAAATCAATAGCTTAAAAATTATACAAGCACTCATTAAACAACGTATCAAAATATGACCCTATTGTTTCTCACCGGGTACTCCATCTAGGTCTATACATCTTTTAAAAGCAGTGCTTCTTTTTCTCTAACCTTCCTCAAAGAATTCTGTGTTCTTCAGTTTACATCACAGCAAAATAGCAATTTTGGCATCCTTGAGATATTTGAATTGTGTTA
The DNA here is from genome assembly GCA_004026705.1 of Nesogale talazaci. Taxonomy (NCBI): domain Eukaryota; kingdom Metazoa; phylum Chordata; class Mammalia; order Afrosoricida; family Tenrecidae; genus Nesogale; species Nesogale talazaci. The sequence continues at coordinate 23,981 of PVJH01018504.1, read as the reverse complement.
TTTTTCAATGTTCTTTGCCTTTTTTAAACTATAAGGAGTCTGAAGGGACAAGATCAAGGCTGCGGAATAGATGGTGTACCAGTGACATTCTCCTAAGGCAGCGCTGACTCCCCCTGAGTCACCGGCAGGTACATTGCTGGGATTGGGGGGGGGGGGGAGCGGGGGAAGCAACCTTGGCATCTTCTTCACCAGTGCAGAGTTGAACTGTCTTTAAACTTCTTCCTAATAAGAGCCTATGATCATTCTGTTTCCTTTGAGGAAATCTGCCAAAGGTTATCATAGACTTCTTAGCTGCCCTCTTTTCCGTGAATCTGGCTGGCCCTATACATTCTCTCAGAAGCACTGTTTTGATAGGGCCCTTTTTGAAAGACTACCTTTAAAAACGAAGACACATGTATGACCTAGAGAACTCCTCTTTAATAGCTACCGATCACAAAGACAAGTTTAGCACATTTTGTTCAGGATAAACCCACATACGTACGGATTGGAACTCTCAGAGCAAGGGGATTTACTTCTGTTATACTCACTCATGTGAGGGGCCTTCAAAAAGTTCCTGGGGAAACTGTTATCTTTCCATTCCATTTTTTCCCATGAACTTTTTGAAGCCCCCTCAACTGGCTTAGGAACCATGGTGGCATAGTGGTTACAGGTTGGTCAGCAGTTTAAAACCACCAGCCGCTCCATGGGATCAAGTTCAACTGTCTCAGAAACACACAAAGGCAGTTCCACTCTGTCCTACATGATCGCCATGAGCGGTGATCAACTCTATGGTAGTACATTTTCCTATTGGGTGTATCCTCCTAGAGAACACCAACTAAGGTGAAGGCAATTACCATATTACTATTTCAGAGTAGCTTCTATCAGTCCTCGCTTTTCCGACCCGCCACTTTCTGCATCTCTCATCACAAAGACTGTCAGGCTTTCTGTCACGTGCCCTTGAGGGGATACTAGTTCCAGGCTTCCAGCCCTGAAGTACTTCCGAACCTGGCCTGTGGGATGCTCTGGTAACCGCTCCACACTGGGGCAGACAGCGGCCTGCTGCCCGTGCACGCCCTGCAAACTTGTCTCTGCATTTCATTCTGACAGAGCTGGCCGTGCTGACGTTATGGATGAGGTACAAAGCCCAGCTCTTTGGTTTCCAAATGAATGAAGATGACACATTGAAAGCAAGGCTGGCTGGCCACAGCATCGAGCTGGAAAAGAATAATGACTCATCGGAACATAAAGGCTGAGGAAGCACCCACAGAAGAGCCCTCGGCCTTCATGAACACCGCATGGGAAAGGAGGAGCGTGGAGCAACCTAACGCACATATGGACAGGAACCTCCCAGGTTTTTGAGGCTAGTCTAATTCTCATCTGCCTGACAAATTTCTTAAATTCTAAGTTAGCGGGCCCAGAAGTTGAAGAGAATGTGTAGGAAGCACAGACATCTATTTGCTTTGTTTTAACACGTGACTTGTTTCTGCGTCCTGGCTGGCCTTGCTGCTCTGTGGAGGCATGGCAGTGCGATAATGCTTGTAAGAGAGCTGATTCATCTGGATAGTGGACCGATGAAGGAGACTGAACGTTTTTTAGTGTATGTGCTTATTATCATAGGCCTGGGCAGCAATCTTAGAATGAATAGAATAAGTAGTGTTTCTACTTCTTCTTCTTTGGGTCTTTTATTAAGATGATTGTTGATCTAATCATGGCCTATCTTAAGTGTGAAAGGAATTTATAATGCATATGCTTTCCTTCCAACCCATTAATTATTCTTACAGGTGATTATTTAATTTATTAACCAGTAATCCTTGGGCAATAAAGAAGTACATCCTGGTTTTTCATGCTGGTCAATCTTTGAAAGTTTAAACTGAAAACACTTTATATAATATTCCACAGGAGGGGAAAATACCTAGGTAAAATAATGTCTGATGCAGCACTGAGGCTACAGCACGGGGAGAGGGGCACATCTGATCAGAGCACACAGGAACAAACAAAGAGTGAAGGAGAGAAAGTGGAACACATCCTGGCCCACCAAGTCCCGAGGATGACATTCCTGCTCAGAACAGTCAATACACAGAGAGGACCATAAAGCAGGGCCCATCAGGACACATGGCATCCTTTAAGGGCCCATAGCAATACAAGGGACTAGTGGGGGGAGGGCACACTGTGGGAATTATGCCCGATCTGGTCCCAATGGGGTGAAATGTTAAGAGCGTGCAACAGAGCAAGAAGGGGAGCAGAGCAAAGAAACCCCTGGAGAGTACCAAAAATAGACTTTGGTGGAGGGCATGGCACCCCATCAGACTGGACTGGAAAACACTCCTAAAGGTCAAAAAGGAAACCTGGAACTACTTACAGGCTTTTCTCTCTCTCTTTTTTTGTCACTGAGGTTTTTGTTATTGTTTTGTTGTCAATTTGTTTAGTTGTTTTCTTTTGTTGTTCGATTTTTCTCTCCCTTGCTTTTGCATTATTATTGGATCTGCATGTCTATCTAGATGAGATAGGTGGGATAAATAATTTGAAAGAGAAAACAATGTGACCTATGGTTCTCGGGGGGAGACGGGACAGGGGAAGGGGTAGAGGAAGGAAGTGGATGCTAAAAAAACCAGGAACAAGGGAACAACAAGTGTTGGCAAGGAGGGCATAGGATGCTTGGTAGGGGTTGATCAAGGGCAATGTTAACTGAGAGGAATTACTGAAACCCAAATGAAGGCCAAACATGAGAGGTGGCCAAGAGGAAAGTAAAAGGAAATAGGAGGCAATGGACATTTATTGAGGGCTAAATACCAGTATGGACTTTTGTGAATATATTTGTATATGATAGAGAAGTAGCTCTATGTACAAATGTTAAGTATTAAGGTAGCAGACAGAAACTGGGGCGCTACACTGGCACTTCCTCAATGTGAAAACACTTTGTTCTAATAATCTGCCATTCTGTGATGCTCAACTTCGCGACATAATCACTGAAGACAAAATGGGTGCATAAGCAAATGTGGCAAAGAAAGCTGATGGTGCCAGCTATCAAAAAATAGAATGTCTGGGGTCTTAGAAGCTTTAAGATAAACAAGCAGCCATCTAGCTGAGAAGCAACAAAGTCCACATGAAAGAAGCACTCAAGCCTATGTGATCGTGAGATGTCCAGGCATCATCGGGTATCAGGCATCAAAGATCTAGAACAAAAAATCATATCAATATGAATGAGGGAGAGTGTGGAGTGGAGGCTGACAGCCCATCTGTAGACTGTTGGACATCCCCTTACAGAAGGGTCACAAGGAAGAGATGAGTCAATCTGTGTACAGTATAGCACCGATGAAATATACAACTTGTCTCTAATTCTTTAATGCTTTCTTCTCCACCACTATCATGACCCAAATTCTACCTTACAAATCTTGCTAGACCAGAGGATGCACACTGGTACAGATAACAGCTAGAAACACAGGGGATCCAGGAAAGATAATGAGAGTAGTGATTCCAGGAGGGCAAGGGGAAGGTGGGGGGTAGAAAGGGGAACCCATCAGAATGATCCTCTCAGGAGAAAGGACAACAGAAAAGTGGATGAAGGGAGACATTGGTCAGTGTAAGACATGAAAATAATAATAATTTATAAATTATCAAGGATTCAAGAGGGAGGAGAAAAAATAAGGAGCCAATGCTTTTGTATTTAATTTTCTTCCAAGTAGAAAGAAAATATTTTGTGAATGATGGTGGCAAGAAATGTGCAAATGTACTCGACACACTGGATGTATATCTGGATTGTGATAAAAGCCTATGAGTCCCTAATAAAATTAATTTTTAATATTAATTTTTTAAAAATTAATTTTTAATAAATTTTTAATGCTGATAAATGTTGATAAATCAACATTATCTTTACTTCTTTGGGGATTTCTTAGTGATTGTCAAGACAACTGAGAAACAAGAATGAAATGTCTACAACATTGGGTGCTGTATGCCCCTCCCACCCCCAAAAGGTTTTCAGTGAGCTGAGGAGTCTGGGTGGCACAAGCAGTTTGCAATCATTTTTGAATCTTGAGGTGGGTGGTTTGAACCCACTCGCTGGCTTTGAGAAAGAAAGGTGTGGTGTATTGCATCTGTAAAGATTACAGCCAAGAAAACCCGGGGAGACATTTCTAGGCTACAAGGCAGCAAGTCTCCATGAGGAGGAGTCCAATGAGTGCCAGCTAAAAACAACAACGTTCCAAACCCTCTCGTGTGAATGAAAGTGAAGCTTATCCATTTAAAAATTCTGCATGCATATTTTTATAGTGGGGGCTCCTGAGCACCTAGATTCCCTTGCTATACCTCACCCTCAGGCAGCTGAAAGGACCAGGAACTAGCTTCTCCACATCCTTGTCCTGGGGCTATGGAAACAGGGTCTAGAACAGCGGTTCTCAACCAGATTTCTGATGGTCTTCGGAACCGAGACACCGCTCCTGTGTCCGCCTCTACGTGGGTCCGCCCACATGCAGGTACGCCCACATACGAGCACCCTTGCTACATCATGCTTCAAGACAAAATTTCATTTATTTGTCATTAGAAATAAATAGTGGGCTGAGCCCCGGTGGCGTCGTGGCTGTGCGTGGGACTGCAGCCTACTGGGATAGAGGTTCAATTCCAGCAGCGGCTCCATAGAAGCAAAGGCTGGGCCTCCTACTCCCACCACCAGAGGGCAGTGATGCCCCCCAAAAAAGAAAGACATAGTAATTAACTACTGTTTTATGTAATTAATCACTATACTTTCATAATGTTCAATTTGCAACAATGAAAATACATCCTGCTTATCAGATGATGTTTACATTACGATTCATAACAGTGGCGAAATTACAGTGATACAGTAGTAACAAAAATCATGTTATGGTCGGGGGTCACCACAACATGAGGAACCATATTAAAGGGTCACGGCATGAGGAAGGTTGAGAACCACTGGTCTAGAGACCTCTGGTAAGAGAAACTCCCTTCAGATTTTGAACCAGAGGCCAGGGGTTAAAGAAGAAAGAGCCTCATAGAGTGATTCTTGTGAGGGTAACAGCAGAGACAGAAGCTACATTCATTTTCCAGAGAATGTAGACTCAGCACTTCTGATGCCAGCATCCAGCTGGCATTAGGACAAGCTCTGTGTTTCGGGTCCATCAGAAAAGGCCTTGACATCTTCAATACATCTGTCACATGATGCGGGGCATCAGTACCTGTTCCCCTAGTAGGATACCTCTTAGTCGAAGTTCTATTACATCAGACCATGGCAGTGTCAACTATATATGTCATGTCAAATATATTCATTGAGTCTATGGCCATACCACCCTGACGTGCCTGATCTCATCTGATCTCATATATATTCATTGGATCCTTTGCCTATGTACTGTGGCTTGAGAAACGGACAGTTTCTTCCAGGATAGGTTAAAAGAGAATTATGGGGAGACAACTTGTAGCCATGGTGAAAAAAGCACTTGCTCTACTGGAAGAATGGAGACCATTCCCAGCAACCAGACTGTTCACATTCCAAAGAACGGCAGGGGGTGGGGGCGGTGTGGCACAGTCATTGTGAAGGGCCCAGGAGGAACCCTGCAGAGGGCCTTCAGTCACATCAATGTAGAACTCCATCTCCTTAGAAAGAAGAAGCTTCTCATTAACAAATGGTGGAGAAACAGAACGGAACTGACTCTCATGTGCACTGTCTCTAGTCAAGCACAGAAAATGATCAAGGGTCTTACGCCAGGTTTCCAACATGAGATGTGTGTGCCCACTTCCACATCGACATGGTTACTCAAGAGAATGGGTCTCATTGAAATCCATAACGTCTTCAGTGAAAAAATACACCCAAAGGGTCCACCTGAAGATGGGTGTTGCTTATCTAAAAACAAACAAAAAAAAAACTTTGCTGTTCGTCTGGGGCAGTCTCTACTCAGCTTGTAACATTTAAATGCCCACAAGCTTCTTTGTAGTTGTGTCATCTAGCTTTTATTGAACATTTTCCAAAGGTCAGAGTTACATGTATTGCCCCCATGTAATTCTGCATTGTGATGCAGGGGCTGCCGTGTTGTGGCTGTGAGTTTGAGTGGAAGAGTGGGACAAGTTGAATCCAAATCCTGACTATACTGGGTGATTCAGAGCATATGGTTTAACTTTTCTATGTCTTGACAGACTACCACAAGGGAATCTGGAAACACAAATAGAGTAGATCTAACCCAAATTGGTTAGAAGATTTTCTAGTAGTGAAATATCAAACTGAATGTTTGCTCACAAGGTACTTGGGGAAAGGTGTTCCAGGCAGAGAACAGGTTATGATAAGTCCTGGACATAAATAGAATCATGATGCCAGTCCAGCCTAACTAGATCACAGATGGATTTCAGACAGAGATGGCAAAAAAGGAACACAGGTCAGGTGGATGACCTGGATAAAGCAGTGGGGAGCTGGCTGTGAGTTCCATGGCAAAATACAAGGAAGTACAACCCCTCCCCTGCCCCCCACACACAAAAGCAGTATCGAACAACTAGTTAAGTTAGCGCACCCAGTGGCATCACCAGGGAAGCTTCTCTCTGGCCAAAGTGATTTTTTTCATAAAAGTTTCACTCAAACCTCATTTTTTTTGTGATGGTCAATTTAAAGAGAAGAGTTTTTGGCTAAGAAATATGGTTTCCTGCTCAGGAAACCGTTGTGATGATGAGCACAGCTCACAAGGATAGCACTGTGGGGCAAAGCCAAGTGTGTGAGCTATTTCCTCATTTCAAAAAAGAAGAAATGTTGATTGATGAAAAACCTCGATGGGAAATCGAGGTTTTTCAACTTCCTGAATGGACAAAAATGTCTACAAAATTCATGCATCGGTGACAGACCATTGAAGAGATGGGGAAGTTATTTGGGCTATCTTAGAGCTTGGTTCAGCAAATTTAATGGAAGATTTCAGAATGGGTTGCTGAGAAATTTGTGCCTTGGGTTCTGACTGAACAGGAAAAAGAGCGTCAAGTGGGGACATGCTGTACTTTGAGAGAACAGGTCCAAAGCAAGGCAGACTTTTTTTCCCGAGGTCATAACTGGTGAGGAGACATGGTGCTATTGTGGTGCTGCTGAAAGAACCCTTCAATCAGGACAGTAGAGGAAGCCATGCTCACCTTGCTCAAAAAAGGTCATCAAGGGAAATCAAAGATCAAGACAATGCTCATTTGTTTTTCTGATGTGAGGGGGATAGTGCATTTGGAGTTTGTTCCACCAGGTCAGGCTTAAGCAAGCTTTCTATTTAGAGGTTCTGAAAAGATTGGGTAATGGTATGTGACCAAAAAAAAAAAAAAAAGAACCTGATTTGTGGCAGACAGTGGGGGAGGACTGGTTTTGCCACACAACAATGCACCCTCATGCAGCCATGTGAATGTGCCAGTTTGTGCCCCCCAAAATGGCCTGCCTCTCTTGGCCCCCGCACCTGACTCACCTGACCTTGCTTTGTGCGACTTCATTTGCTTCTGTGAGTGAAGAGAGGCAGAGATTTGATGGCTTAGAAGAGGTGAGAGGGAACATGACGGAGGTGTTGTCAGTCATCCAAACAGATGAGTTTGAAAAATGTTTCCAAAAATGGAATCACAGATGTGACAAATGTATTAAGTGTAACGAAGAGTATTTTGAAGGTGATATGGTTGCTGTTTTTTTTTTATTGTAAATACATAACTTTGAAAAAAATCCTTTTGGGGGGTATACCCCCTGGTACTCCATTCAAACCCTGCCCTCACTTTCCAAGCTCCTGTCCTCACGCTTCATTCTCCATCTTCAACTTGCACTGCCCTGAGTCTTCTCCCCTTGCTGTTTGGGGTACCTGGGATGGGGTCTGTATGATTGCCTCCTTTGTGTCATTTCAGCTGAAATGAAATTGAGAAGAGGTCTTTGCTGACCATCGCCCACAAAACAGCTCCAGTCCCTCTCTAGCTCACCACTGTATTTCTTCCCAGCACTGACTGTTAATGTGGCACTGACTGTTTTAGGAAACTCTTCTGCCCAACTGCCTGCTTGTATATTTTGTGTATTGGTTCTCTTGCATGCTGGAGATAGAGATACGTTCGTTAGGAGCAAGAAACTTTTCCCAGCACCTGTCAGGACGATGGTTGACACACAGCAAAACCAAAAAACCAAACCTGTTGCCATCAAGTTGATTTCTAGCTTATAACTACTCTCTAGCACAGAACAGAACTGTCCCCTACGATTGCCAAGGTTATAAACGTTCATATAAGCAGACGGCGACATCTTTCTCGCTTGACACAGGGTCAAGCCATCAGCCTTGCAGTTAGCAGTTGAGTGAGTTAATCTCTGTTCCTGCTTGACCCATAGCAGGAAGGCAATGGATCCTCCTTTTCCTTTTTTCTTGTCATTTTGAGTAAATGAAATGGGTTTTTATTGTGCAGCTATCCAGTGCCACACACTGTGGACTTTAGAGCTGGGGTCGCTATGACTCAGCATGATTCGATGGCAGTGAACTTGACTTTGTCTCTCAGACCACAGTCTGAGCCAACATGATACTGCAGAGTCATTCTGACTCCTGGTGTCCTCACACGTCTAGAGAACACCTGTGCTTCATAAGGTTTGCTGTGTCCGCGGCTGACTTGGAAGCAAGTAGGTGGCCAGGCCTTTCTTCCAAGGCACTTCACTTACCTCACAAAGCTGCAACCTTCACAGCCAGACACATTCACCATTAACACCACTTGGGGGGCTCCAGCTACCAGGGATGGCACAGAAATAGGTGAGAAAACCTAAGTACCTATGTGGAGCCAAAAGTTAAGGGAGAAATCTTTGTAGATGTAGATGAAAAGCTCTGAGAACGATTGAGTAGGAGAGGCAAGCAGGGAACCAGTAGTATCACAGAATCAAAAGCAGCTCTGCATTGTGAAGCCAGACTCAAGTCAATAGTCGGCATCTGTCTCACTATAATATGGGACAAAATCTGGCTACGTGTCTCATTACTTTGTCCCGCTGTTGGGCTAGTTTGGGATCCTCTGTGAAGAAAGCCTTCCCTGTCTCCTTGTCTGATTTCCTGTAAGAGGTCACAGCCCTGAAATCATGGGTGGTCTTTTTTTATCTTTATCCAAATAAACTTTCCCTGCACTCCCTGGCCTTTGGGTAAACAAATTTCCATATAGATAGTGCTACTCAGCCTCTTCTATCAAATGATTTTTAATTAACATAACCTCTCACTCATATTCTCATCCTGTCCCCAGCCCATCAATCTGGAAAACATCATGAGTCTTCTTCTCCATGTGAAGTGGACTTGGAAGCCCTAAGCTTCCTTTCAGGCCTCCCTACCAGCAACGACACACATATTCAGTAATTACAAGTATCAAAAAAACATTAAGTGGGAGAGGGGGGTGGACAGTGATCAGTGGTGTGTGTGCTTTGCAAAACATGACATTGAGATACTGTTTCGTTAATAAGGTGATATCTGAGCAAAAATCTGAAGGACGTTAGTGTGCAAACATGCTGTATGGATATTTGGGAAAGAGTGCTCCAGAGAGAAGGGACAGAAATGTTCTGTCACTAAGACTAGAAAGTGCTGAGTGTGTTCTTGGCATGGTGAGCAGTAGGCTAGCGTGGCGGGACGAAGCATGAGTGGGGCACAGAGTGACTGTAGAGGAGGTGATCAGAGTGATGATGGCTTCAGCTGGGAAGTCCTACAACCTGTTTTCAGAAGTAGCTACACACTCACACGGTGCCTGAGACCAAATGGAGGCTCTGCAAACATTTGTTGAATGAAAAACTTCAGAGTGGATGGAGAATTGCCTTGAGTTCTCAATTTGGGGGGATCTCAACAAATTGAAAACAAAAGCCTAAATCCCTTTTCAGAGAGTCGAGTTAGGCTCAGCGTGACCCTGGAGAAAGGGCTAATTCATACTAGTTCTACCTTTCTAATGAAATCTCCCCTCTTGCCTTAAGTAATAATGGTCCTCATTTCTTCGTTGTTAGTGTACACCTTTCGTAACATACATTTTGGCATTTTATCCTACCTCGTTATTTTTCTTAGCTTTTTTCTCTCTCTTATTTGTATGTGTGCTTTTAGTGTATGGCGCATCTTTCCACGAGGAAATGTGGCTTATGTAAGGTGTGAACCACATGTCTATCTTATTTCAATCACGGTACTGCCATTCAGCAAGTTCTTATTGAACTAAATTAAATTGGTAAGAGCATGGGAATGGAGAATTTGATAAGTATATGAGGGTGGGTTGTCCCCGGGTGGTGGGATTGGAAATGGTTTGTATTTTCAAAACCCGATCGCAGCATAGTGAATTACCAAATGATTAGGTGGGATCATGCAAGTAACAGGACTCAAATGAGGGGACTGGGCAGTTTTGCCCTCCCATTAGGTTTCAGATTTTATGAGCAAGCACAGGAGCTTTCACTACCAATAAGAAAGAAGAGGCCAGAGTGGAACATGTCCTTTGGACCCCAAAATGCTTGTGCTGAACTTCCTTGATCCGGGAGACAGAGAAGTACGACACTGGACAAGTGGAGGAGGAGAGGTGGCAGCAGGGAAATGACGGCAACAGAAATAGAGCACCAGAGAGAGCGATAGACTCCCTGGCCCATGGACAGGAGGCTCACATCGGAGAGGAGGCTCGGCTGATCCAGAATGGGATCCCTCCAGAGAATTAATCACAGGAGCTAGGTTTACTCACCCATGGAGGAGGGGCCAAGTGACTTCAGGTTGAAGCTTATGGTGGAATGGCATGCATTCTTTGGCCTTCGGGTAAACGTATTTCCATACAGATAGTGTTACTCAGCCTCTTCTAGCGAATGATTTTTTTTTCAGCAGCACTAAAGAATTTCGTAACACTGCCTGAGCAGGGGAATGATTGAGTGACTGATAGGCCAATGACCAGGGACAGGCCGGCCAGGAAGCACATCTAAGAGGTGCTCTGGACTGGAAGAATTGTATCCTGAGAATTTCTGATCCTGATGGTAACCTGTTAACTTTTCTAATAAATCCCTAACTGTGAATGTTGTCTGTGAATTCTGTGTGGCCATTGTAATGAATTTGCAACCCAGACGAGAAGCAGTGGAAATGATTGGTGTCAGAATGGTGAGACTGGGTTGGAGGATGAAGGCCCGACTGACCTCCATTTCGGGGACTTCAACCTTGGGCTGATATTGAATTTGACTCTCCTTCATTGAGTAGTTAGAGAAGGTGAGATATCACCCACTGACCCTTTTTTACACTGATTTTGGTTTTTGTTTGTAAATAATTCATTTCATTCTTTTCATGAGACTCCTCATCATGCAACATTCACCAACTCAACCAGTTCTACAAGGACAATTCACTGACATTGGCCACATCCCTCCTTTAACATCAACATACTGCTCTCTAACTGTCCTACCTGACCTGAAACCTTTTGGGGGTTTAGGCGCTTTAAAATTTTTCTACAACGATCAAATATTCCTGCTTAATTGAAAATATTGCATTGAGCTATACAATGTGAAACCCACCGGCACCAACCCTTGTGGAAATCTGTGCAGTGTAAGTATTTGAGACTCAGTCTCACTGTTGGTCAGAGACACATAAACCAAAAGGCCAAACCCAATGCCATCACGTCGATGCCGTTTCACAGTGACCCCATCGGACAGCCTAGATCTGCCCTCTGTGACTTGCTGAGACGGTCCCTCTTTATGAGAGCAGACAGCCCCATCTTTCTCCCACAGAGCAACCGGCGTTCTTCAGCTGCTGACCTTGCCGTGAACAAGCCAGCACACAACCATTATACCAGCAGGCCTCCCTCGATATGCAGAAGAACCTTAAACAGCACCAGCCACATTATGTACATAAAGAATTTGTCACCAAGAATATGCAAGTAACTGCATGCATGGTGGCACAGGGGCTAACTGCATCCTTGAGCTGCTGACTGCAAAGGTCTGTGTACTTGTCTGGGGGGACTAGAGAAATGAATCCAGAGACACTCATAGGTGTATGACAAAGAGCTTTGTATCAAAGACCAGTCCTGTCCAGTTCGAGTCCTGAAGTCTGATATTAGCCCCTATGTCCGATACCAGTCTATACATTCCTGTTCACATGCATGCAATATATGCAGTGATGCTGAACACAGGAAGATCCCTGGCCAGGGGATGGAAAGTTTTGTGGGTTCAGTGGCTGTTGGAAGCATCTCAGTGCTAGTGTGGATCTCCCGATGGCGACTTCAGCTTCAGGACCCTGGCTGCATCAGCATAGTTTCAGGTGGCTTATCAGGCAGGGCGATGAAGCAGAGAGAGTGTGTCCCGCCTCCAGTGGGATATTTATCTCCTTAGCGCCTCCAAATGAGGCCATCCAGCTGCAACCTGGTTGACAGACTAGACTCCATCCCTTCCTCAAGTTGACAGATTGTGTAAAGCCACAATGGAGTTCCAATCCACCAGCTGCTCCTCAGGGGGAATATAGGGCTTTCTAGACCCATAAAGAGCTACAGTCTCAAAAACTCACAGGCTGGGAAACCTGTCCTAAAGGGTCGCTATGAGGCAGAATTGGGCTCAGTGCCAGGGAGTGAGTTTTTAACAGTGCCAACATTCTAAAATGGTCTGGGAAACATGTTTTAACAAAGAGATCTTTGAAAGGAGTGGTAAGGCTGAGCCCCGGTGTCGTCGTGGTTGAGTACGGGATTGCGGCCCACAGGCTTGGCAGTTCAAATCCAGCAGCAGCTCTCCAGGTGCAAGGCTGGAAAACTCCTACGACCACCAGAGGGTGGTGATGCAAAAAAAAAAAAACTGAAATGAAAAGATGCCTATTAAAAGAAAAAGAAGAAAGTGGTGGCAAAACATTTCACCAGGACCGTGTTTCGACTAAGCAATTTGTCCCTCCCAAAGTTGATGAAACAATCACTTGCCTCTTGTTTTAGAAATAAAATAATAAATAAATAAGAGTATCACATTTCTGGATTTCTTTACCAGACTTCCACTAGAATGTAGGCTCCCCAATGCAGACGATGCTCACTTTTTAAAAATAGATGCTTATCAGAATGATCCAGAAAAACTTGTTCTTTTGAATAAAGGAAGGGAAAAAATATGAGAAGCTGATACCAAGGGTTTAAGTAGAAAGAAAATGTTTTGAAAATGATGATGGCAACAGATGTTCAAATATGTTTGACATGGATGGATGGCTGGATGGATGCATAAATGAATGGATGTGATAAGAGTTGTATGAACTCTCAATAAAATGATTAAAAAAGGAAAAGGTTGCCCATCTTCACTTTAGGCAATTCTGCTGCCCATACTAACTAAAGAAATACCAGCTCTTAGAGAGATCCCTTCACCTTCTTATGTTTTTCTTCTCTCCCTAGATACAGAGCATGGAAATGTTTGAAGATCATATTTAGGCTGCATATCTTGCTGGATTCTCTGTCCCTCGCTTTTTTGAAGGAATGGATTTCTTTGCTTCTAGAAAACACAAAAAACCACCTTGTTAATAGATGTATGTATCTGGTTGAACTGTAAAAAAAAAAATAAATAAACAAACCTAAAACCAGAGGAAGGCATAGGATGACTAAAGGCCTGGGGACATTTTTTGATGGACAACTGACATTGTTCCTAAAAGAGGTGTTTTGATGAAAATGGAAGCATCATGAGATATAGAACAGAAGGATGACTCTTTCGTATCCCAAAGTGTAGCCTGACTGCAGTCTTTGGCTCTAAATTTAAGCCTGTGTGATTTGGGTTGAACTCAGGAGATTAGAAAAGGGAGAAGACAAATCACCTCCTCTTCTACTTAAATTCCTCGGATGACCTTCCCTGAACATCAGAACATGATCTGCGACCTACCAAAGCCATGAAAAGTCATCTGCTCATTATGACCTAGAGCTGGGGTTCTCAACCTTTCTAATGCTGCAATCCCTTAAGACACTTCCTCCGGTCCCCCACCTCAAACACAAAATTATTTTCATTGTTGTTTCATAACTGTAATTTTGCTACTGTATGTATGAGGCGACCTCTGTTGAAAGGTCGTTTGACCCTTAAGGGGGTCTCAACCCACAGGTTGAGAACTGCTGGCCTAGAGCCTCAATCCACCACTCACTCAGACCTGTGACACACGTTTATGGGACCTATGGGGAAGGAATTGATGTCTCTTACCTAGCCTCTTCATGTCTGACTCCTTCAGGGTCCTCTTCAGCTGAACAACTCCCTGCAGTGTCAGCATGCAAGCACAAAGAGCTCACCAGGTGAGTTTTCCATGGGCTCCCACACTAAGGCTGGCATACAGTACCTCGAACACTCTGCTGTTGCCCTGTATCCCTTTGACCCCTGCTACTTGGTTAACTTACCTGTCCCCACCTAGACTCTGAAGCCCACGTAGAGCCTAAACTGAGGTAGCTTGTCCCATCCCAACCACCCAAGTCTCTGGCGGGGCAGTGAGTCAGCTGCCCGTTTGCTTAGCTGATAACCCTGCCCTTCCTGTAAAAGGGAGCGCTGCCGCTGGGACTTTCCTCTGTAGTTTGTTTATGACATTGTTTTGTCTTTCTTGCTTGCTTGGGTGGATGGTGGTGGTTAGGTTTTGTTGTCATTGCTGGTTGTATTAATCGACCTCTGGCTTGTTCCAGGAGTTCGTGTATTGCCTTGTTCTGCACTCACTAGAATATTTTTCTACTTCCCCCTTTCCTTTCGAGTTGGAATTAGACCTTCCCAGCACCCTACCCTTTCTGAAACTGGAGTCCTGGATTCCAGTCCCCTGGCTATGATTTCTTACAGATGACGGTCCGTGCAAGTAGTCACCTGTGGGTGAGTCATAGGGTGTTAGGGTCACGGTCCCCAGTTCCAATTTCCCTAGCCATCCCAAGTGTCTCCCGCATGCCGGAAATGAGCGTGACAGACAGACAGCGCCCCTGCCTTCATGGAGGCCACATTCCACTGTAGCAGGAGAAACAATAAAACAAGTAAACACAACACTAGTCTGTGTTTCCTGAGGAAAACTGTTCCCAGCTGAGCCAGTACATACTACAGATGCACTGCAATACCTCCAGCTTTTGGGACCTTCCTCCCGGGTCTGCTGGTAAGAATTCCCCTTCCTGATCCTAGATTATAACTGCTCCCATCAAAAGTCTTTCAAGGAACCTGGGTTTGGTTCTTTTGATAATCAGGATGTAAAAACAGCAAGTACTCCCAGTAATGCCCACCAAGGCTCCTTTCACGATGAGGGGCTCTCCCTGCACCGAGGGCCCATTCCCAGCCTGGGAAGCCCCAGGTTCTGCACAGCCACTCATGGGACTGCACTTCCTCTTCCTCGGGTGGGTATTTCTCTAAGATTAAAAAAAAATCTGGTTATTTATAGCACCAAATGAGAATGTGGGACAAGAAAATGCTTTGATCATTTTTATAAGAAATATTTTTGCATCGACTATTGAACGACTAGGTTAAAATGCTAAAGGTATAGAGTAAAAATGGGAATCCCTCTCCCATCCCTTTCCCCTGATCACCCCTACCCTTTCCCCTGATCACCCCTACCCTGATCTCCCATCCCTTTCCCCTGATCACCCCTACCAGGAGGGACAGTCCCTGTTGCCTCTGTCTCCTGTGTCTTTCTGGAAATGTCATATGATGTGCTTCTTGGCAACGCTCTCACTCACACCAATGGTCAAACACTTTCTTTCACACAAATGGTCACATATTAGGTACACTGGTTGTCACCTTACTTTTTCACTAAACATACCTCGAGGCTTATGCCACTGCCACAGAAAGACTGACAGGGTTCCTGGTGGCGAGTTTGCACATTGGGTCGTGATCTGCCTGAGCAGCACTGAGGGAGAAAGACTGGGCTATGTACTCCTCTAAACCAGTTTAGCCACCCACGGGGGTGGCTATGAGTCAACACTGACTCTATGGCAGTAACAGAAATTCACTTAACTCATTGTAACAATTAAATAGCATTCTGATGTGACATGATTTTTTTAACTGACCAAGACAAAGTCACATCTCACAGGCTGTGGGTTGAACCCCCCCCTTGGGGTTAGCAGCTTGGTGCTTATGCCTCAAGGGCTTCCTGCCATTGAGCCTGTTCCCGATTAAAGGACACTGGGGTTTGGGCTAATTTTTTCTTCCTTTACCAAACAATTAATGCCAGTATTTCTGATAAAGAATCTTTAACATAGCATGGACTCTCACCTCCAATTCTATCATTCTGTGTTGTAATGCTCTCCAGTGTGTCCTCTGCAAATACACTATGGAGATATAAAACACAATTTTGCATTTTATCCATCTCCCTTTTAAACAACAGATGCCCTGAGAGGTCCCTCAGTAGAATGACATGCACTATCTTTGCCCTCTACTCCTGCAGAGGTCACGGGCTCAGAACTCACGGGCAGCTCTACCCTGCCCTGCAGGGTCACAAGGAGTGAGCATCGACTCAATGGCAGTGAGCCTGATTTTGTGTTACGTTTTCTCAAGCTGGCTGGGCGGTGACATCACAAGGGAGTGATGCAGGACACAAGCCACACTGGGTGACGTCATTAGAGCGGTGACACTATAAAAGCAACGTGTGTGGTGGCTCAGCAAAGTGCATTGTTATAGAAAGGTCCCCATCCTTTGGAGGCAAAGCGTTCATCATAAATTCAGCTTATATGTCTCAATCCGCGCACATGGCTAATTCCCTTTGCTACGCTCTTGCTGTGTTCTTCTTGTTGCTACAGTTCACATCCACGTGGTTTTCGCTGTCCATCCTCATCTTGGCGACCATTGTCCTCCTTCCTGCCGGTGTTTGGACAGCTGCTGACTGCGTCCAATTCTCCCGCGACTTAGCTACCATCCTGTGCGGATGAAGATCCGTGAACCTAGAACAGTGCCTTTTTTGAGAATAAAGCAGTCATTAAATGAAAGAAGGACAGAAGTACCCAAAGCTTTCAACTCAGTTGATTATAAAGTATTTCAGTTGCAAAACAATTTTGCTGTTAAAAACAAACAAATCACGGCCATCGAGTCAATGCCGACTCAGCGAGCCGATAAGACAGGACAGAACCGCCCAGTGATGTTTCTGAAACACTGTTTCTCCCCATGTTGCTATTAGTCACTCTATGTCCTCTGAAAGGCCACATGTCAGCAATTGGTGGCACGTGTATCTCCTAAGATTCTGATTGGAACTGAGCTTCAGCATTATGAAGGATTCCGTGTGGTTTGCTACAGGAGGTTGTCTATGGGGGGAGGGGTTGATATCATGAGTTCCTGCCATAGGGGACACCTACCCTAATGTCACCATGGGGACAAAGGGCACATTTCCCCCTTAGATGGGGTGTCTTTTGTCCTCAGAATTCCTTGGGTAAATGTGGCGAAAGTGGATCGGTTTCCGTGCCTGATTCAGGTAGTAGACCAAAAAGCACATGACCTCTGGGACTGCAGCACCCAAACCTTCTGCTCCAGCCCTTCCTGGTCTTGTGACCTGCCACAAATGCTAAGCAGAAGCAGGGGGTGGGGGGGAGTGTCGGGGGGGTGATGGTGGTGCTGTGTGCGTTTGTGGTAACTCCTCCAAAGAAAGGAGCCCAGGCATTGGTCAACGCCACATATATCTGTCATCTGGTTTCCCTTCCCTCCGAAGAAGTCCGTATGAAACAGGCAACTGCGGTTCAGCTAGTCACTGAAGCTCTCCAGACACGAACGGGTTTTGTTCCTGTGCGTCTGTCATACCCAGTTCATGCCTTTAGAAGTCATTGCTAAGGATAATCACACGAACCAAAGCTGACTGTTTCGTAGACATTGTAGAAGCTCATCCGGACGTTTCTAAACGGCACCGAAGAAACTGGATGAAAAACCCACACTTGTCACCAGGCTCTGTGTGTGAAGTCCTTTAACAAGACGAAATCAAATGGTGCTGGAAGCGCCAGCCGAGCAGACGCATCGAGGAAACCATCGGCACGGACTCGAATAAGGTACGTGTTTGGGCAGAAATGGCAGAGATGTGAGACGGGAGAACAGGAGAAGCAACCTTCTTGCAAGCCCTAAGTGTAGCCACTAAGTCCATACATTTTTGAGGAAAAGATTGCTAAGGACACCATGAGGACAACCCTGGTGAAAATTAGGAGCAGTTGCCCGGGGCATCTGCAAAAATTTAAACCTAGAGGTGGTCTGCAAGCCATCACTGCTGAACTCCTAGAGCCTTCACCAATATGTAACACTGCTGAGAAATTGCAAGCTCCAACCCTGGTGGGGAAGTCTGTTGTGACAGGATCAGATGAAAAACTGGGCCATGTTTTATGAAGCATCTTCTTGGGAGCACGTGCACGTGCATGCGTGTGTGTGTGTGTGTGTGTGTGTTTACTAAAAATTTTATTATACATTAGGTGGATGTTTCCATTTCAGATCATCAATTTTGTATTCAACAATTTAAAATACTAACCACCAGCACCAGCACCCACAATAGCTCACGCGTTACCTACTCCTGAATTTCTCTCCTCTCTCTCCTGGACCACTAACTGCCATTTGTTTTTAACTTGTTGCTGCAAGTCTCCACCTACTACGGAGTCACGTTCCCGAAGAAGGAATTTAACATACATGTTGAGGTTCAAGCCAGATTTCATAATGGTGTATAAAGTCTTCGCTCGAGAAATGGTGAGAGCAAAAGTGCTACACTTGCCGAATACTATTTCTAAGCTTTAAATCAGTCAGACACTCAAATTTTGAGAATAAATTTTTTCATTTACAAAATGAAAGATAGGAGATTAAACAATCTATAGATTTCCTTTCGTTGTTTAACATTCTCTAAATCTGTGAAAAATTCTTTCTTGTATATCTTCTTGTCTGTTTAAGTAAATATAATCTGTGTACATGTAATTTAAGCAACATAAATAAATTGAAAGGAAATACAATCTCCTTTTAAGTAAGTGTAATTTAAGTACATATATCAAATATAATTTAGAGGAAGATGGTATAAGAGAAAGACCCTTAACTCAGAACCTTAGGGGTATTTGGTTAGAATTTTTCTCTCAATTCCATTCCATTATTAAAAACAGCTATGCCTGGTTATTGTTCTAATAGTGGCCATTTTAAATTCTTGCACTTTCTCTTGAAAACAGATAAGAACCTCATTTGGCCAATTCCCTGTCCAGATAACATTGTACTGCACTTCGACATGTGCAGCTATTGCCACAAACACATGCCCAAACCCAAACTATTCTAAACGCTTGCTCAACAAAAATACTTCCTCTATCCCTAGGCATACCCCCTCTTTTTGCCACTTATTAAAACTGGAGGTTTCACATTCACAACTCATTAAGTTATTTTGGGCTCTTTCCTTTTCTGTCATCCAGCTCCATCAAGTATGCCTAAATAGCCATCAAGTCTTAGGGCAGTGCTAAGTCACAATATCTCACTAGTCCTCCCTTTGCTTCCTCCCTATCTGCTCAGTTCCTCCATATCATTCGCTCAACATTGACCTTCATACTGTTTCCTTGTTCCAAGCTCTCCCCTTTGCTACTCATCCAATAATCACAAAAATATGAGTAGGCCTCAAAGTAGGAATGAAGTGACAAAATAAGGGGAGACTTGCTGAACCTTCTAAAGTCCCCAATATGGATTTTTCCTAAAAGCAATCTTCCCCACATCACCTTCTACTCAAATTCCTTCAGAAGCCTCATTATTTGTATGCTGCGTTGAACCCACCAAGAGTCTTGGTGTTGCACTAGTTACACAGTGGGCTGTCAGTTGTGAGGTTAGAAGTTGGAAACACCCTGTCCTATGGGATTGCTGTGTCAGTCTTGGCTCAGTGGGAGTAAATTGGGTTCTTTGATTTTTCACACTGAACCCAATCAAACCTCTCCTCCCTGCCCCGTGTGTGTGTGTGTGTGTGTGGTGTGTGAGTGTGTGTGTGTGTCCCTCTCTTGTTTGTAAATTTCTGTACAACTTGGGCCTAGTTTTGCTTTCCAGCTTTTTCTTTTCTGTTTGCCAAATGTCCTTGACCCTCACGTCTTATGCTGTCCGTTTCATTGAAAGGGCCTTCTTTATCTTTTCCACCTATCAAAATACACGATCTTGCTTAAATCCCGCCCCCCCACTCTTTTGAAATCCAGCATCACCGTCTATGTAAATCGTCCCAACCATAACAATCTCTGTCCTCTCAACCCTGACACCTCTGTCCTCTCGACTCTCAGGTTATTCATCGCTGTGACACATACTCAACCGATATAAAATGTCATGTCTTCTTAGTTTTCTTTTGCTCTTCATGTGTTCTGGCCTCCCCAACTAATAATAAGCCAAGTTAAGGGGAAGTTCATTTATCTTATCCACATGGGTCCTGATTCTAGAATAAGGTTCTGGCATTTTAATCCTTGAGTTGTTAGTTGTTGTGAGTTGTTTTCTCACCTATCGATTAGTCTTCGAATTGCCTTTCTCCAGGGCCTGGTGCCTTCTGCTAGCATAAAAAGAAAATAAGGAATAGCCCCTCACCAATTTTGTGGATGTGACACTATCCATAATGCTTTCAATAGGGCCTAGAGTGCATTTGCAGTAACCCAAACCCAAACTCGCAGCTGTCAAATGGATTATGATTCGTAGGGACCCTACCAGACAGAGCAGAGCTGCACCATAATCTTTCTCAGGTTATAAACCTTTATGGAAGAATACTGCTGCATTCAAATGGTGGACCATTTGGTTCATAGACCACTGCTTAATCCACTGCATCACCAGAATTTCATGGCACTTGGTGAGTGTTCCCTGGAGCAAAGTGCAGCGAGTGCCCTGATCTGTGCTTCATACAACATTAGGTGGAGCACTGCTGGCATGGTGGTTATGAGCTGGTCTGCTAATCACAATGTTGAATGTGATTCAGTGGAATCAACAGTGGGAAGTAAGTGTAAGGGGACACTATGAGCAGACTTGGAGAACTTCCTGGCCTGGAAAACCAGGCCACAGATGCTGGCATTTATTATGCTGCATTGTCAGGCAGCCAGCCTCCCTCAAGTCTCTGCCACTCCCTAATACTGCTCAAGAGATTGCTGAGGACATGGTCCGGGGGTGTTTTCCCAGTGTACCTCTCCCTTCCTGGAAATACAAACTGACCTGGCCAGAGAGAGCAGGCTGCCAGCTTTCCCAAGCATCTTCATTATCTAGCGTGGCTATAGCAGAAATGCCATATGTAGGTGGTTTTAGCAGCTAGAAATCTATTACCTCACAATTTAGAAGGCGAGCAGGTTGAATTCAGGGTGCTGGCTCTAGAAGGCGGCTTTGTCTCTCATCAACTTGGGCATAAGGTCCCTGTCTCTTCTGAGCATCTGCTGCTGGACAGTCTTCATGAGGCTTGGTATTTCTCTTTCCATGTCTCCGCATGCCAGTTTGTACTCAATCGCCTTCAGAACTCAAGAGAGATCGTCTCAAGATACACGCTACCCTAATCCTGCGTCATTAACGTGGCAGAGACAACCCATTCCCAATGAGATTATAATGATATGCATAGAGGTTAGGATTTACCTGGGGTGATCTTAAAGAGAGGTCTTAAAGGTGGAAGGAAAAAAAATGCGATCCAAAGAGCAGTCATGTGTGCCAAAAGAAGTCTACCTCTGTTATTTTGATAGCCCACAAGAGAGGCCTGTGGTTGTTTTTGTTGTTGTTGTTGTTAAGTGCCGTCAGTGGTATCCAAACCCATAGCCACCCTATGCAAAACAGAAGGAAACACTGCCTGGTCCTGCATCATCCCCACAATTGTCCCTATGCTTGAGCACATCGTTGTCGACCCATTGTGTTTAGGGGCTTCCACTTTTCTGTTCTAAAACCAAACCTGATGTCCTTCTCCAGGGACCGATCTCTCCTGGCAACAAATGCACCCACAGGATATAAGAGGGAGTCCCGCCATCCTTGCCTCCGTGCTGTTAATTTCAATCTTCTTTGCCAGTACCACAATCCAAACACAGCGAGTCTCCTTAGGGCTTTCCTATTCGACGACACGAGGCAATCAAAATTAGCCTGGTCCTGGTGAGGTCACAGGAACATAGTAAAGTAGTATCCTTGCTTTTCCACGCTCATGGCAGCAACCAGCAGGAAATCAAAGGACGTTTTGCATTGGGGAAATCTGCTATAAAACGACCTCTTTAGAGCATTGAGAAGAGTGGCCTAAGGAACTTAAAATGGGTGTACATAGAAAGACATACTTTCCTCTCACAGGTTCACCAGGGTGCCTATGGTACCAGGCAGCAGAATGCTCTCACCCCACTGGGACCCCATCAGCAACTGCTGCTGCCCAAAATGGAGTGCGTGGGGGAGGGGAGGACTCGCTTGCTCAACTGAGTCAGAAAGGAAGATTTTTAAATAGATATTTATAGACATAGATACAGTAAACTGGAAACTAAGGCAGTTTGAAGCCCAAGAAATATCTATGCTAATACTACCATTATACGGCTCCTGAAACAAATCTAACAGATGCAGGCTTAACCCTTAGGTGCCCAAGAGAAAACAACTCAGAGGATCAAGAAATCCCTTGGTTAAAGGTAAATTCCGTGCCATCAAACAGCATGAACCCTGAACTCTGCTCCAGCGATAGGAATAAGCATGTCAGAAAGATCTGGATTTTTCATATTCCAGCTGGCAATGTCGAATACGTTTTCTAGGCTCGGATTTCTAAGAGCTAGAGGGGGTGGGAAGGTGAGGGATTTCGGCACACACTTCGCAACTGTGGTGACAATCAATAAAGACTACCTAGTCCAAGACACTTGGGAGGCGCACAATTTCTGTAAAAGCCCCGTCCTTGTCACTCTGTACCCAAGACGAGCAGGGAGGCGCATCCCGGGTGAGGACTCCGCAGGCAGGTGAATACCATCAGTGGGCTGCTTCTGAGAGGTTGACCTCTATAGAGGGTGCTGGGTGATGGACAGTTCCCCAAGAAAGGCATCCTGTTCTCCTGGGCGTCTTGCGCTGAAAGAGCTGGGTTGATTCTGGGCAGAGCCGAAATGTTGACACGCCTGCCAGTCCCAGCAAGATTCGTTTCCTTGATGACAGAAGTTCTTCCCCGGCATGAAATCCCAACTTCATTTGTTTAAAAGTCCCCTTATTGGGCTTGCTCATGCCGGGTGTGGTTTTTCCTCGTTAAGGCATATTGATAATAAGCAAACGACAGCCGGCAGCCAGTCCTAAGAAGGCGGCCTCCACGTCCTTGCCTGCTTAGGGATGCTGGGCGCTTATTAACTGGGGGGAGACGGTGGTGCGGCGCGGAGCCCTCCACCCCTCCCCTGGATCCCCCATTGGGCTAGGCGGGCGTGGGGGGCGCGTGGAGACCCCGAGGTGGCGCGGGATGGCGGGTGGGAAGGGATGGGAACCAGGGGAGGAGGCGCGGGAACCTCGGGCCGCTCGCGCGGCTGGGTCGGGCCCGACTGGTTCCCGCAGCTCCCCTCACCCTCCTCCACGCCTCCCGGGTTTTCCCCTTGGCCCGGGGTTTCCTGTTTCAGTTCGCGGCGGTCTCCAGCAGCAGGTGCTGGTTTGCCAATCTCGGCTCCCAGCGCCCGCGGCGGCGGCGGCAGAGGAGGAGGAGGAGGAGGAGGAGGCGGAGGCGGAGGAGGAGAAGGGAGCCTGGGAAGGGGAGGAGGCGGCGGCGGCAGCAGCGGCGGCAGGCGGGCGGGCGAGCGGTGAGGCGGCGGCGGGGAGAGCCCGGGATCGCGCTCGCCGGCGGAGGAGCGGCGCGGGCGGCCGGCCGAGCCGAGGGCCGGGGCGCGCCCGAGCCGGGGCCCCGCCGTGCGGCCGGGCGGGCATGGGGGCGGCCTCCGCTCGCCCCGCACCGTAGCGGCGGCCCAGGGCGGAGGCGGGAGGCGGCCGCCGGCCCGAGGGCCCCGGGGCTGCCGGACTTCCAGGGCATGTGGCCATGGCTGCGGACAAGAGGCTGCAAGTAGGTTGAGCAACAGATCCGCGCGCGCGGGCGGCGGGAGCGGGGCCCGCCGGGGAGGGGGCGCCGCGCGGCCAGGCGGAGCGACCGGTCGCCGCGGGCCCAGGCGCCCGCTCGCCGCGTCCTCGCGGGGTCGGCCATGCCGGGTCGCGGCCCCCAGGTTGGTGGCTGCGGAAGGGGTCAGGGGGGCACCGGAGGGGGGGGGGCGCTGGCGGC